>JAJPUD010000662.1:32485-175047 GCA_023553655.1 Myrmecobius fasciatus
AAAAAAAAAAAAAAAAAAAAAAGAATTAGCAGGCAAAAAAAGTAAAAAGAGTACAGTCAACATTAGAATATCTAATAGAAGTGGTCATACCAATCATGCCCCTTTTTTTCTTCACTCTGGACATTAGTTGTTACTCTTTATTTCTACCCTTTGAATCTCTTTTGATCCACATAAGGGCAGATAGGTTGCACAGTGCATAGAATGTTGGGCCTGGAATCTGGAAAATCTGAGTTTAAATCTGGCCATAGGTACTGTGTATGTGTGACTTGGACAAGTCGTTTAACACTGTTTGATTCAGTTTCCTCATCTGTACAATGAACTGAAAAAGGAAATAATAAACTACTCCAGTGTTTTTGCCAAGAAACCTCCAAATGGGATCACAAAGAGTCAGAAATGACTGAAATGACTTAACAATGACTTACATCTAAAATTAAAGTTTGTGTTACTTAGGATTTATTATCTTCTCACCTCTACCCTCTCTCTTAAATCCTATTGTCTCTTCTTCCTGTCCCCACCTGTTTTTTTTTCCTCATTAAAATTAATATATTTCTACCACAAATTTCTTGTATATATATGTATGTGGGTGTGTCCAGCCATCCTTTTCCTGTTTCAGATAACAGTGACCAGTTCCCACCCAATCTTCTTTGTATACAGCTAGGTCTAAGGGGTAGTAAAAATAAATCCTCCAAATTGCTTGCCTTATTCAAATCCATAATTCATGTTTTTATTGGGACAAAATAAATATAATTATATAATTACGTATTATAATTATAACTTAGAATAATATGAATTCAAATATATACAGGCACCTATCTCATAGGATCATTGTGAGGATTAAAGGAAATAATACTTTTAAAAAGCCCCTAATGCAATCCCTATCACATAGCAGGCACTGTACAAATGTTTGTTCTACTGCTTTCCTACCTTATCTTCTATATTTAGGCTTCCTTTGTCTGATCTTTTTCTTTATTCCCCAAGAATGATTAAAAGTCTTCTACCAAAGGTCTGTTTTTCCCCCTATAGGGAAATGCATATTATGGAGCATAAGTTATTCTTGGTTGTATGCCCCTTCTTTTAAAAATGTATTACTTTTCTGAATATCATATTCCAAAATTTCTCATCCTTTGTAATAGTTTTAACAAAGTTCTGACTGTGGTTTCCAGGTACTTTTGGTAGTTCTTGGTCTTTTTTTTCTATTTTTTTGTTTTGTTTTATTTTGTTTTTCTTTGTTTTACTGCTTGCATTATTTTTTCTTTGACCTAAATGCTATGGAAATTAGCTGTGATATTCTAGAGTGTTTTAGGTTTCTTTTTCAAAGTGACTGTTGAAATTTGTGTATTTTCACCTTGTGATTCTAGGTGATATTTGTAGTTTTCTTTTTAATACTTTCTTAAGAATATTATATCTAACTTTTTTTCTTATTATATTTTCTGGGGTGTACAATGATTTTATAATTACTTTTTCTTTTCCTATTTTCCAAGACATTTGCTTTTGGTAGTATATATTTTACATATTCTAACTTTTCAGTCTTTTTACTTTGTTCTAATATTTCTTGTCATCTTGTGGAATCATTAAATTCTGTATTCTCCATCCTATTTATATTATATTATGTATGTAATATATGTTGTCATCATATATATAATATATAATATATGTGTATATATTATATTATACATTAGACTTGTAAAAAAAGTCTAATATTTGGGTAATCTCTTCTTGTCCCAAGATACTTATTCCCATAAAACATTTTTCTTTAAATAATGCTATTTCATTTCTATTTTCAGTTTTTATCTTTATCTTCATTCCTTTCAGGAATCTTGGAATCCTTGTAGCCTAGCCCTTCTTTTCTCTGAGAGTCTCTTTTTAGTTACTATAGAGTTCATCTCTTCAAGGTCTACCTTTTAGGTCTTTCTTCCCACTGACTTCTTCAATTTATTCAGAGTTTTCATCTATATATTTAGTTTTTCCCTTAAGATTTTATCCCAGGGCCAAGCTCTGTCCACTCCTAATGATCTAGATCACCTTTTGCCACAATTCCTGGTTTCTACTTCTGCCTTTGTGTGGCAACCCAACCCTACCCTTAGTCTATAGCTATGTCTGTTCCTTTCTCCCTATATAGTCTCTAGCTGGGAATTGTTTCCATCTATTATGATTCTGAAAGATCCCACTAGAATACTGGAGATTGTACTTGTCTTCACCCTTTTGGAAGTTCCTCCGGTGTACAGGCAACTAGACATAGTACTAACCCATTTTCCTGTTATGGTAGCATTGTCTTAAGGGTTCTTTGGGCAGTCCCATCATGAAAGAAACACAGAATTGCCTTTGTTTTCTTTTCTGACTGGCATAGGAGAGCTGGATTTCCATTTCTTGAAGTATCCAGGGAACCTTCTCATTATGCATTAGGTCTATTCCAGATGGTTGCTCAATCTTAGTAGATTCAGGCCCAATTAATCAGAGTTCATATGGGTTCTTACTTCCCTTGGTATGCCTCCTGTATGGAATGACCAGAAACTTCTGGCAGATATCTGGCAATTCTGGTCTAGAGAGAGGTTCTTATTGGTGTTTCTCATGTTCTCCTCAAGTATTTCTCCATTTATTACTCCTTTAGATCTTTGGGGTATTTGTGGTCTCATCTAATACCTTTCATGTTTCCATGTTACCTGGAAGGTTCAACTCTTACAGTGTTAATGAAAAAGAAGGATACACATTCAAAGAAGTTATGAAAAATTTACCAAGAAGAAAGAAGTGGATTGACAGATATTCTCAGATCACAAATTAAAGAGATTGAAGATTTGTAGAATAATCTTGAAATAATCTCTCCTCTCTTTGTAGAGTGGTTTTGTCAAATATAACTGAAAGTCATTTATCTCCAGATGGAGTCTTGTAAAAGGCAAAGATCCAAGAACATCAAAAGACAATCCGTGGGTCATGCTCACATGAATTTAACCAACAATATGTTGACCAAGATTTATGTATAGAAACAGAGATGTTTATGATAGTTATTCAGCTTCACTGTCAACAGGTGTTCTGTTCAAGGAATCCAGACTGATCAAAGCAGATTATGAAATGAAATACTGGATAATATACAACACATGGCAGGTTGCAAAACATATAGTATTTACTGGTTATCCAGGGAAAAACTTATGAGGTAGCTAGAATTATATATCAGAAGGAGTAAATCATCTTGCAAATATAAACTCCAGAATATCCTTGAATATTTGATAAATAGAATATTTGGAACTAGAACGTCATTACAAACTATTGTCCACATTCTGCCCAGGCATAATATTGAGCCATAAAACAAAAATAAATAAAAATTATGAACTATATTTTTATATACATATTTAGCTTTTATTTGGAAATATCTGTGTTTATACAAAATGAGCCTTTCCCCTCCCCTACATCTTCCCTCTTGTTGAATGAAAGATTATATATTTCTAAAATAATAGATACTAATATGAAAATATGAACATTAACAATCTACTTTTTCTAGTCATAAAACTAACATGCTAAGAGTAGTATATAAATTTGTAATTGCTAATAATATACGACCTTAAGAGAACTGAACTTTGCTTATTTTTTTAATGTTTGTATCAGTCAGATGACTATGATATTATGTTTTATATGAGGTATTCCTAAAAATTGGTATGTCAGTCATATCATTTCAGAAATAATTATGTCACCATAATACATATTCACATTCAAAAAATTTCATGGAATGAGGAGCAATATAAAAATCTTCCAGAAGAAATTAAAACTATATGGGAACAGGATGAAGTAAAAATTCCTGTTGGCCTGTGAAATACTGGAGTTGTTTGGAATATATTTTCAGTGAATCTGCAGAAGATAAACTAACATCTTGATACTCTCAGATATAAAAAGCACTTAGACAATGCAGAAACCCACTGATTAGTAAGTATAAAAATACAGTAGCAGGAAAGTGACTTTTTCTTTGACTTAATCTTATCAAAAGATAAAACCAAGAATAGTAGATGCTGATGGTAGTAGTTAATCTTGGACAAGTCCTTACCTTCTCTGGACCTGAGGAGGTTGTTTCTAAGCACACCCTCCTCCCCCCCAGGTTTGGGAAGTATGTAGTATATTTATCATTTTACTTCATCCTTACAGAAAAGAGATGAGATGTCCTTAATGTCAGTAGCTAAAACAACTTTTTCCTTTATATTGATTTGACTTGGTGTCTTCAAGATCTGCACACCAAAAAATGATCAATTTCTCATAAACACTAGTAGGCCAATGGTTATTTTCTAGTTTAGGAAGCCTTCTGACTTTTCTTAAATTTTGCTTTTTATTCACAAGTATAAATTTTAGAGACTATTGTGGTTATACTTGGTAGTCTCTGTGCTAAAAATCTTTTCTTTAGCAAAGAGGAAAAAATGAAGTGCATTTAGCAATAGTTTCGGCCTTTCACAATATTGTTCATTCAGGCATTCTCTTGAGAAATAAAGCTCTGTATATGTCTCCATCTAGTTCTTCATTCCTTGATTATTCAACTTAAAAGCGGTTCTTTGAGATTCGTAAAGTGGATATTTGCATTGACTTAAGTAGCTTTGTTTGTTTGCTAGATGGAACAAGAAAATTTATGACTACTGGAAACTCTTGTAATTATCTCTTTATGTTATTGAGAACATGGTTTTTTAAGCTATAGTTTAATGTTTAATTTTTGGTTTGAAATGTTCTCTTCTATACAAGTTAGATATAGTCATTATATTTTTTGGATTCTATGGAGCATGCTAAAAAATGGCCCCCTCTTAAAAGAGCCTTGATATTAAAGTTTAATGTAGCCCATGATTTGCTGCTCCCACCAAAAACATCCTTTTGGGATTCTGAAATCTTCTCAGGGACTCCACCTATTCATTTAGAAAGCCAAGTATTCTTAAACTTAAATATTATGAAACCCACTCTTCTCCTCTGAAAAAAAAACATAGTTAATCTTATTATTTCTCCCAAATAGCTATTTTGAGATTACTTGAGAGCTCAGCTTTTTAAGATAGGACCATTATGAGAAACAAAATTGACTATAAGCATTCTTGCCTATACAAAGGCATCATTCACCTTACCTTGTTACCCATTTCCTCCTTTCCTCCCAGCTCTATCTGAATAATAGGCCACCTCAATCCATTTTTTCCACTTTATTTTATTATTCCCTCTCCAACCAACACCAAACACAATGAGCATTTCCACAGCAAAGCCAAACAGAAAAAGACATTATCAGCATGCACGCTGTCTCAACCACCAAGTATATAAGAGTTAACCTGTAAATTTCAGAGCTCTATGACTTGTCTATGCTTCTTTTTCCAAGCTATTCTTTCAATTATTTCCATTGCATAGCTGCTTCAGCTCTAACCACCAGTATGAGTGTAGGCTGCTTTATAACAACCATCATTAGGTTGTAGGAGTGTTCAAGGAAGATTACTATCCTTAGTATGAAGACTGCTTTTTTTCAGGGCTGCTTTCCACCTTTAGTTTCCACCTAATTCACCCAACTCTTCATCTGTGATTCCAAGAAGCTTTAGCATCAGCACACAGGCTAAACCAGATTGAGGATAGCTGAGGGGTTTCAAATCTGTGGGTGAATTGGAAGTGGGATGGGGTATCTGCCTCAAGCATGTGAATATTTTTCCCAATGGATGTGGATAAGAACACTTTATTCTGATGACCATGAAGGAGCAAAAGAAGGTGCTGTGCAACACTTAGAGCTTTTTTTTAGACATCAAAGATGCTGAAGTTAATCTACTGCATCTTGAGCCATCACCAATTGTCTTACACTCTTGCCACTGGACTTTGATCACTCTGAAAGAAAGAGGTCAACAAATCTATGCAACTTTGCCTCACTTAAATCCAGTTCACACAAAAGTCATCAGCTTGTGATGTCAGTGATCTTTGAAAACAAAGGCAAAATGATAGCAACCCCCATTGGACTGTTGTGTCCAATGTTGAAGGTTTTTTTTTTTTCCATTTTGGAGCCTACCTGCCTTACCACATGACAATTATCAATGTCAACAACATGGTTTCAGTGCAACTAAAATATCTGCCATATCGTTTTTTTTCCTTCTCAGTAATATGGAAACTCTGTGTTTCTGGAAAGAACTTCAGTGTATACATTATCTTGGGAAAGTACTAGGAATCAGATTTGGAATTAGTTTCCACCAATGGCAAGCTTGAAGAAAACTACCATACATTAGGTGCTATCATGGACAACCTAATTCAGAATCTCAAAGCTTCTTTTATTGCCAGCACTACATTATTGCAGGCACTATTTTGAGAAGCATATCTTCAGATCATTGAGTTCTAATATTTGGTGCTCCTTTTTTTTAATAGTAACTAACTATTCCTTTTTTGTATTTACCTAAGATTCAGGTTGTCTGAATAGTATCATAAATCACTAGAATGCAAATGAGAAACATCAGTGATCCAAAGATGTAAAATTAAATATTTCATCTTCCATTTCACAAATGTCAATATCTTTTTCTTCCATGATAGAAAATTACTTAGTACCATGTGTTTGACATGAAAAGTAAAATGAAATAGTTAATGTGCTGCTAAACTTGGAGTTGAGAAGAACTGAGTTTGAATCTTGCCTCGAATATTTACTATGTGACTCAGCATGTGACAGTCTCTCTCAGCATCATGTTCATCTTCTATAAAAGAGGAGTGATAACAATACCTCCAAGGATTATTTTTTTTAGAATCAAAAAAATAACATAAGTAAATGCTAGAAAGTATTAGTGTAACTCAAAATTCCTGAGTGACTGGAAGACTCACCTGGTCCTCCTTATTAGAAGTAGCAGTGTTAATATCATGTTATTTTGGATGAAGAAGGCAAGGATTTATAATGAATAAAGGGTAGACATTTCTACTTTCGAATAAATTTATTTTTTCATCAAGCCAAGATAGAATTTTCCTACCTTTTTCTGAAGTCTGAAGGTACTTGACAAATAGTACTATCACTCAAATATCATCCTTCATAAGGAAGCCAGAAATGACTTTTTTTTAAACTGACTAGTAAAAAGAGCATGGACCTGTAAATCATTTTACTACCTTGGCATAATTCAACATGAATTTCAGTTCTTTTGCTATTCATCAGATAACTGCCTCCCAAAGGATTAGTTTTATTTGCTTCATGTGCTTGAACACTACAGGACTCCGTGTTTAATGGCTTCTCTTCAATCTTTACCTTTCTAACCTAGTCATTTATAAAGGGAACTGGCTCTTCCTCTGATGGTTACTGTTGTATGGCCCTGATGGACCTTTGTCTTCTCATCTGATCTGTAAAATTACAATGTTGTTCTAGATGGCTTCTGAATTCCCTTCTCCCTGGTCTCAACAACAGCAAACCCAATCAAAAATAATGAGCATTTCCACAGCAAAGCTGAACAGAAAAAGAAATTTATGCATTATACTCTGAGTTACCACCATATTTACTTTGCCTTGACCATCAAATATACAACAGAGTTAATCTGTAAGTTTATCTTAATATGGTGGTTGTCATGCAGATATACCCAAGTCATTTCCCTTTCTCTCCTTTTTCTTCCTTTTAAAAATTAATTTTATTTTATTTTATTTTTGGAGACAGGATTAAGTGATTTGTCTGGGGTTACACAACTATTAAGTGTCTGAGACTGGATTGGAACTTAGATCCTTCTAACTTAAGTGCCAGTGCTTTATCCAGTGTGTCATCTAATTGCCCCTTCATTCTCATAGAGATCTCCATTCCCTTTATTCCTCCATACTTTCTCAAGCCATTAACCTTGCTCTGACTTCACTTTCCTCCATGCTCAATTTTGACCTTAGAGTTAACCAATTCAATTCTACATTATAATGTTTGCAAATCCCTTACCTCAATCCTTTTTCCACTTATGCCTTGCCAAAACACAGCTCTTTATTACTCCCACCATCCACCTCCTCCGCTGAAGAAAGCTACACAACTGGGTACACTAGAAATTTACATTTTCTAATTTCAATGAGGCCCTTTACTCAGCAAAGCAATCTTTTTTTTCCTTTCCTAATAAATTTCCTACCCCTCTCCCCACAGAAGCTATCTTAAACTTTCTTTTCTATCCTCAAGCCTCCCACTAGCCCCTCTCAGCTAAAAGACCTTGCCTCTTGTTGTAGTGTAAAAATTGAGAGTAAATATCATTAGCTCCTTCTTTACTTCTAAACCCAGTGATATCAATCCCTCACCTCTCTCTCGCTCTCCTCTAGTCTCTAAAAGTGAGTGAGCCCTTCTTACCAATACTAACTCCCCTGTGTATGTGTATTCCCATTTTTTGCAGCAGAATGCCCATTTCAATCTTTCATTAATCTTCAACTCCTTCCCATCTGCTAATTCCTTCCATATTACCTTAAAAAACTCCCCCTATTCTTAAAAAAAGTCTGTACTAGATCCATCCACCTTCATATTATCATCCTAGATCTCATCTCCCTTTCTCATCCAAACACTTAGAAAATAATAATAGTGGGGGTGATGATGACAGCAATGATGATAACTAGCATTTAATTAAGTGCTTTAAGGTTGGAAAAGTGCTTATCTCATTTGATCTTCATAACAAACAACTTGGAAAGAAGTCACCAATATTATCCCCATTTTACAGTTAAGGAAACTGAGACAGACATGTTAAATTACTTTCTAGTCACATAACAAGCTAGTTCCTGAGGTCATATTTGAATTCATATCTTCCTGACTCCAGACCTGGTACTCTATTCACATTGACTCCTATGAGATAAAAATGATTTAAAACCCTTGTTTTACACCATCCTGCCTCTTAATTGCTCAGGGTGAGGTTCTGGGGTGAGGCCACTATTGATCATAGATTGGGGAAAAGATACAAGGTGAGAAAAGATTTTTGAATAATCTACTATTGAGTTATACAGTCCAGATTCTGAAAGGGAAAGTATATATGCAAAATGACTTGTGCATATTACACTTAGAAGATTTTTATTTTACATTATATTTTCTAGATCTTAAAAGACTGTAGAAGAGTCCAATGTGGAACTGGAGCTTTCAGAATAGGCAAAAATTTCTCTTTTGGATTGCTTGGTGCTCACATATCTGATGGGCAAAGGGTGGAAATGAATCTTTGTCTTCTATACTGAGATTTCCAGGTCATGAATAACAATCAGCTGCTTTCATTTTAGCTCACTTGGCTGGATAATCAGAGAAAGTTAAATGAATGGAGAGGAATAGGAATATATGTGTGTGTCTGTGTGTTTTTACTCTTGATAATAACCTTTCATTGTTATCATCCCGACTAGACAGACTGATTTTGCAGAGAAGCTCCCTCTACAGTTGTGCTCAGCTTGGTTTTCATCCTTTTGCCTTTTGTTTAATTGCCAAATATAATTACCAAGTCTGAAGCAATGTCTGGCCAGCATACCTTCTCCTTTTGCCCCACTTTCACATGGCCTCCTTGTCATGATGGATCACAAAAGCTTAAACTGAGACAGTAGAATGAAAAATCAGAGCCTGTACTGTGCTGGTCTAGCATTTTTGGTTTCTTTGTCCTCCTTTTTAGTAGGTAGGTCAAGAAAATCCCATGGGCCCACCTCCAAGTGTAATAAAAGTTTTTCTTTGTTGAGCCACCTGAGGTTGTGCCCCATAAAACATCTAATTACTATCATTCTATGAAGCATTGTGAGATTCCTCCTCAACTTCAAAGGACAATTATTATACTATAATTATTACAGCATGATTTCAAGACATTGCCATATTCTTTAATTCTTTAAAACTTACCTTTTATTTTCACATCCATTTCACTTCCAAAAAGATATTAATAAATACAGACCTTTTTCATTGCTAGGTGACTTCTCTTATCTAATATTTCCTAAACACTAGCCCATGGAACATGCCTCCATTCTCTCTGAACCTAACCTCCTATTCTTCCATCTCTCCATTTGCCTTATTTCTTCTAAAACTGTTCTTTATCCTCACAAGTATTCCCACACTCGCTACCTACTTCTCTGTTCTGCTGGTCCATCATTGCTGCTCAGGCCCTTCTATGTCTTGATCCTATAGTTAACATTGAGAGTAAACACAGTGTTCTGTTCTTTTTTATCTCTGTATTCCCAAAATCTTTGTAAAAGTAAAAATATTTTCATTTTTTAAATTCCTCAAACCTCAAATAGATATATATTCCCCAGCCTTGTTTGTTATCCCAAATAAAGAAATAATCAGTTTGGTTTTTGTTAGCATAGCTAGAAGTATCTTCTATGCATTCTAAAAATGTTTATAAATATGAACTAAAATCTTCTCAACAAAAAATAATCCATTTATCTATTTCTCTTTAGTCTAAATAATCCTTATTCCTTACCTCACAGAGCTTAATTCTTATAATCTTCAGTTTCTTTGTGATTCTTCTTGGAAGTGTCTCTGAATTCTCTATAGTTATCTTAAAATTATGAAAACTGAATAAAACACAGACCTCTAGGAAGAGTCTGACCAATATGTAGTACAGTGAAATGTTTGCCTCAAAATTCTGACTCTGTGTTCCTGTTTATATATCTTTGTGCTAATAGAACTACCTTGATGATATACTTAACTTGTGAACCACCCTGAACCCTACTTCATTTTAAACCATAATACAATTCTTCACCATTTTGTAATTATGATATTTGTTTTATTGTTGCATGTAAATTTTTTTACCCTTTTTGACTATTAGACTATATAGCTTGAAAACTCTGGGGAATACTGGTTATTGAAACACTGAGTCTGTGTTACTTAGAAAACCTTATTATGTTGGAATTCCTATTTTCTCCAGCACCATTCTTTTCCAGATTATACCCTTTGATCTTTGGAAGATAGTTTGGGGAAAACTATAAGGCTACTTTTTAGAAGGTTTTTTGGTGTTTTTTTTAATTTTTACATGTTTTTCTTCTTTCCCTTATTAATGAATCATTTTTATTTTACTCTGATATTTACAATGTTTTTTAACCTAATCTTTTTTTTTATTTAAAATATTGGAAACTAATTTCTCTTGAGCTTTTTTTTAAAGTTTTATTGATCCACTTTTTAAAAATTGCTGTCACTTCCCAATAACTTTCCTTACTACCCCAAATAAAACTTTTCTTTGTAACAAATAAGTTCAGTTAAGGAAAATGAATCAAAATGAATCAATCCATTGGATTTGTCTGAAAAATATGTGCCTCATTCTACATCAACAGTCTATTTCTCTGCCAAGGAGAAGTGTCGGTTCTCTGAAGTAACACATTGGTCAGTGAATTGATCAGAATTTTGAACTCTTTTGGTGTTTTTTCTTTAGCTGTTATTGTGTAAATATTTTCTTAATTCTTATTTCATTCTGTATAATTTCATACAAATATTACCAACTTTATATGAACTATTTTTACTCATTATTTCTTATAACACAGTATTCAATATTCAAATAACACAATTTGTTTTGTTCTTCCAAAATTGATGGGCACCCACTTTCCTGCCAGGTTTTTGCTATTTCAAAAGATACTGCTCTAAATATTTTTTGTATACGTTCTTCTTCCATCTTTTATATCTCTGCCCATCTTTATCTGATATAACCCAGTTGATCTTTGATCTCAACAGTATTATGCATCTAGTGATTCAAATCATAGCCTATCAATGGTATCCCTTCCTATGTTACTCTTATTTATATCATTTTACAAATTTTCTAGTGTACCTCCACCTAAAATGCTTGCTCTTTTTACATCAGGATAGAACAAAAATCCATCTAGGGCAGAGGTGTCAAATGGGAAGCCAGTACTCCCCAGTGTGGCCCCTAAATTAAAATATAATTTGTAAATATTTAGCCAAATAAATAAAATATAGTAGATAATGTTAATATATTGTTGTTGTTGTTTGGCTGAGGCAATTGGGGTTAAGTGACTTGCCCAGGGTCACACAGCCAGAAGTGTTAAGTGTCTGAGGCTGGTTTTGAACTCAAGTCCTCCTAATTTCAGGGCTGATGCTCTATCCACTGTGCCACCTAGCTGCCGCAATATATTGTTTTTAAGATCAATATGTAGTCAACCCTAGAGAATCAACTAAAAAACTTACTAGAAACAATTCACAACTTTAGCAAAGTTGCAGGATAAAAAATAAATCCACATAAATCATCAGCATTTTTATACATTACCAACAAAATCCAGCAGCAAGAGATACAAAGAGAAATTCCATTTAAAATAGCTGTCAATAGTATAAAATATTTAGGAATCTATCTGCCAAGAGAAAGTCAGGAACTATGTGAACACAACTACAAAACACTTTTGACACAAAGTCAAACCTAATCTGTTGGAAAAATATCAAGTGCTCATGCATAGTCAGAGCAAATATAGTAAAAATGACAATATTACCTAAATTAATCTACTTATTTAGTGCCATACCAATCAAACTCCCAAGAAATTATTTTACAGATACAGAAAAAAATAGTAACAAACTTCATCTGGAAGGACAAAAGGTCAAGAATTTCAAGGGAATTAATGAAAAAAAATGCTAATGAAGTTGGCCTAGCTGTGCCAGACCTAAAACTGTATTACAAGGCAGCATTCATCAAAACCATTTGGTACTGGCTAAGAAATAGAGTAGTTGATTAGTGGAATAGGTTAGGATCATAGGACAAAATAGGTGATAAATATAGCAATCTAGTGTTTGACAAACCCAAAGACCCCAGCTTTGGGGATAAGAACTCACTATTTGACAAAAACTATTGGGAAAATTGGAAACTAGTATGGAAGAAATTAGGGCTTGGCACAAACCTAACACCACATACCAAGATAAGATCTAAATGGGTTCATGATTTAGACATAAAGAGTGATATTATAAACAAATTAGAAGAACATAGGATAGTTTACCTCTCAGATGTGTGGAGAAGGAAGGAATTTGTGTCCAAAGAAGAACTGGAACTCATAATTGAATACCAGATAGATAATTTTGATTATAGTAACTTAAAAAGTTTTTATACAAACAAAACTAAAGCAGACAAAATCAGAAGGGAAGCAATAAATTGGGAAATCATTTTTACATTTAAGGGTTCTAATAAAGGCCTCATTTCTAAAATATATAAAGAATTGACTCAAATTTATAAGAATCCAACCCATTTTCCAGTTGATAAATGGTCAAAGGATATGAACAGACAATTTTCAGATGATGAAATTAAAACTATTTCTAATCATATGAGAAGGTGCTCTAAATCACTACTAATCAGAGAAATGCAAATTAAGACAACTCAGAAATACCACTACACACCTCTCAAATTGGCTAAGATGACAGGAAAAGACAAGGACAAATGTTGGAGGAGATGTGGGAAAACTGGGACACTAATACATTGTTGGTGGAGTTGTGAACGGATTCAGCCATTCTGGAGAGCAATTTGGAACTATGTTCAAAAAGTTATCAAACTGTGCACACCCTTTGACCCAGTAGTGTTTCTATTGGACCTATATCCCAAAGAGATCTTAAAGGAAGGAAAGGGCCCCACATGTGCAAATATGTTTTGGCAGCCCTTTTCGTAGTGGCAAGAAACTGGAAACTGAGTGGATGCCCATCAGTTGGAGAATGGCTGAATAAGTTAGGGTATATGAATGTTATGGAATATTATTGTTCTATAAGAAATAATCAGCAGGATGATTTTAGAGAGGCCTGGGGAGACTTACATGAACTGATACTAAGTGAAATGAGCAGAAGTAGATCATTGTACATGACAACATCAATATTGTACAATGATCAATTCTGATTAACGTGACTCATTCCAACAATGAGATGATTAATGCCAGTTCCAATGATCTTGTGATGAAGAAAGCCATCTACACCCAGAGAGAGGACTGTGGGAACTGAATGTGGATTACAACATAACATTTTTACTTTTTTTGTTGTTGTTTGCTTGCACTTTGTTTTCTTATTTACTTTCTCCTTTTTTGATCAGATTTCTCTTGTGCAGCAAGAGAATTATATAAATATGTTTATACATATTGGATTAAACATATATTTTAGCATGTTTAACATATATTGAATTGCTTGCCATATAGAGAAGGGGGTGGAGGGAAACAGGAGAAAATCTGAAACAAGGCTATGCAAGGGTTAATTTTGTCAAATTGTGCATATAGTTTGAAAATAAAAAGCTTTATAAATATATGTGTGTGTGTACATGCCTGGTCAACAGGGATAATTATATGTAATTTATATATAACAAGGCCCCTGTTTTCTATTTGAGTTTGACTCTACTCATTTAGAACAATATTTCACTGGAAAAATAAGAGATAATGATATAATATTTTTCAGTTAATCATTTATAAGGTCTATATTGAGTATCTCTCAGTCAATAAATATTAAATATGTACTATGTGGCAGTCACTGTGCTAAGCTCTGGGGATACAAAAAGAGTCAAAAGATAGTTCTTGCTCTCAAGGAGCTTAAACTCTACTATTTTGATCCATATAGAAGAAAGATGAGGGAAAGTGATGACTTCCAGGTTAATAAAATCCTATAGGTTTTAACAGTCTATAGCATCAACTATTCAAAAGTATATGATAAATCATAATAAATTTTTCTTTCTTCAAATAAATGACTCATATATTTTCTGAGGGGAGAGATTTTCAATTATTAACTCCATTTTGTTCAGGGGAAGAATTTTAAGTTTTACTAAAGAATTATAGCTATTGGGGCATCTAGGTGGCACAGTGGATAGAGCACCAGCCCTGAAGTCAGGAGGAACTGAGTTCAAATCTGGTCTCAGACACTTAACATTCCCTAGCTGTGTGACCCTGGGCAAGTCACTTAACCTCAATTGCCTCAGCAAAAAAATAAAATAAAATAAAGAAAGAATTATAGCTATCCACATGCAAGCTATATTTTCTTCTAAGAGTTTGTAAGATAACTGGAATTCTCATTTTTAAATTATTTTTAAAAAAACTATTTATTTATGCATTATCAAAGGAAGACCTAATACAAACATCCCTGAGAACCTGGATTAAAGAAAAAAAAAGCTTGACCACAATCTGAATTCTAGAGGTATCTAAGTCCTTAGTATTAATATTGGAGGTATAAAATTGATAAGCAGGGAAAACAATTTTCTTTAAATCCATTTTTAATGGATTTCAAGCACAATATCCCATTATATGTTGTCTGTCACTACTAGAGCCAGTCCTACAATTAAATAGGGTTTAAGATCATAACTGCAAGTTTTGCTTAGAAGCTTTAAAGTCGACTTCCTTACTTTGACTAGTCTTAGTGAGCTCAGGTTGTTTAAGTAAACAGTGAAGCTTTTTTCAGTTTTCTAGTGAATGAATGACTTGATGTGCTGTTGTTATTTAGTCATTTTCAGTTGTATTTGCCTCTTTTTGATCCCATTTGAGTTCTTGGCAAAGATACTAGAATGTTTTGCCATTTTCTTCTCCAGTTCATTTTACATATGTAGAAATTGAGGCAAACAGGGTTAAGTAACTTGGGCAGGATCACACAGTTAGTTAGTAAATAAAGCTGATATTGAACTCAGAAAGATAAATCTTCCTGACTCCAAGGTGCAGCACTCTATTCACTGAGCCATTTTTTTTTGCCTAATTAAATGAGTACACATTTCCAAAGTATTTTAATTTTCTCTACGAAGTATTTATTAGTTTCATCCAATTTTATAGTTCCCTGCTTTGGAATGTTGTTGAAACAAGGAATTTTTGAATGCAGATCAATTTTTAGGTGTCATTTAACATACCTAAACATCACATAGGTTTAATAACATGTTTTTTTTCCACCTCATGACCATATGCTAATATGTTGTTGAGGGAATTTATACTTTATTTGTAATAGAGGTGATTCATGCTTCAGATAAGATGGTCTCTGAGGTTTCTCTCAGAATCTATGAACTCTAAATTAACATCCTAGCTAAGAACTCTCCTTCCAGCCTATCATAAAAGTTAGAATTAGAATTATGAATGCTTTAAAATCTAATCACCATGAAAGAAAAAGAATAAAACGAAAAGAACCAGGTAAACAATTTATGCAATAATAACAACATTGATCAACATAATGACTATTCATGATTCCAAGATTAATGATAAATTGTGCTATCTCCTGTTTGGAGAGGTGATGGATTTATGGTGTAGAATCTCTCTCTTTCTCTCTCTCTCTCTCTCTCTCTCTCTCTCTCTCTCTCTCTCTCTCTCTCTCTGTCTGTCTCTCTCTCTCTCTCTCTCTCACACACACACACACACACACACACACACACACACAAACACAGAAACAGATACATTTGTGCAGAGCTAGTGAAGGAATTTGTTTTGCTGGACTATGCATATTTGTTAAAAGAACTTTTTTTCTTTTCCCTTTTTTCAGTTGTGTAATGTGGTGGGAAGAAGAAAAGAATTTTCAGTTAATGTTTTTAAAAACACTTTAAAAGTTGAAAGATTGAAGCAGACCACAGGTGTGAACTATTATAGCACTTTCAAGTGATATCACTATATTTTACTTAATTGTTTTATTTTGTTATATTGTTTACTTTGTTAATTGTGTTACTTTGTTACTCTCATAGGGTGAAGGTAATGTACAAATATTTGTAATGGAAAAAAATAAAATGGATCACTAAACCTTAAAATATGTGGTACATACATACATATATATATATGCATATATACACCACATATTTATTCATAGGATTTTGTATTTAAGGATTCCTGCTTAACCTTTTTAACAAGAGAATATCCAAAAGTCATTCAGGCAATGATCAAGTTGAATTTGTAGCTTAGAAAGACAGATGAGTTCTAAAGATGTTATTTTGGGCAAATCTATCTAGGACAGAGAGGAATCAAAACTTGATTAAGAAAAGATTAGAATTTAATTATAACTGGCTCTTATGAAAATATTATTTTATCTTTTGTCATTGCATAGTAGAATAAATCAAAAGACCAAGAGTTGAGTCTCAGCTCTAACACTAGTTGTTCAGACTTTGGCAAATACCTTTTATTGAACCTCAGTTTCCTCATATATAAAATGTAAATAAAAATAGTTATACCATGTAGACCTATGTAATTATTATTAAATCTTCATTTGGTAAAACTTAAGCTAAATATGAATGATTAGGGTGAGTTTTCCATTTATCCTGTGACTATTTCTAGCTTTAAGTTTCTTAGGGTGAGATGACTGGTAAATTAGCCTATTGACATTATATGTGCCCTGTATGGAGTTATTTTTGTATGTTACACAGCTAATTGTTATGCTTTTGAAGTAGTGTTGGAATGTGAGTGATTATGCTGTAAATGCTAATGTGGAATGCCTGGAGCTATCCATTCTATATTAAATAGAGTTTTCATAGCATGTGTTAATGAAGTAGAGCATAGAAATTTTATTTGCAGTTTACCTTGAGAGATGAATTAGAAATGGCTTCCACTTTTAAAGGTAAAGCCACAATTCAAGTACTTTGTTTTGCATCTCACCTATCCTGCTCCAGTGAACAGTAATCAATTCAATATTGCCATTGTTTCTGGAAAAGAGCATGCCACCTGACTGTCTTGTAGCTTCCCTGGCCATAGCTGTGACTTCTTAGACCCTAGCTGCCACTCCTTCATAGACTTTGTTATCCCCATTAAAATGTATACCTTGAGAACAAGTCTTTTTCTTTTTTTCTTTCTTTCTTTTTTCTTTTTTTTTCTTGCATTTGTCTTTCCAGGTTTTAGCACAATCCTTGGCTCACTGGAAGTGCTTCATTAAACTTTTTTATTCATTCATACCAGAATTATTGTTTTTAAAGAAAATAAAATAATTGTACATGATAAATCTGAAAATTTTTCTAGGGCCAGAACAGAGTACCAAATAAAAATTTACTTCTCATTATATTCGGTTCACAATGATGAGCTAAGCCAGGTTGAGGGTAACTGACAGGCCTCAATCCTGTCAGTGAGTTAGGGGAATGTCTACCCCAAACATGTGAAGATTTTCCCCAAATGGAATGGGCATATGAGAACAATTTGTTCTAACAGCCATGAAGATGGCTGAAGCAGGCACTGTGAAGTGCTTAGAGCTTAATCAGACATCAAAAACACCAAGATTCTCCATTGTATCATGGGCCATCACCAATCTTGCCTTTTTTCTTGCCATTGGATTCTACTGAAATCCAATAAAGCTTTGTGCAACTGTACCTCACTTGATTCCAGTTCACACTCAAGTCAAGATATCACCCAACATCCACTATTTTACCCCAACACTGTGATGTCATTGGTCCTCAAAAATAAAGAATGAATGCAGCTATGTATTTTTTTAAACTTCCTTTCATAATCTATTAATGAAATCTACTCTTCCTTGAAAATGCACTATTCAAATTTTAAAAAAAACAGAGAAAGCTCAGTTATTTCGGTCTAATTTCACAGATTTTCTACCCTTTTATTTCTGCCTGTGCTTTCCCTATTTCTGTCTTAGGATTTGAGGTGTAACTTGGATGCACCTACCATATCTAGCCATCAATAGGTGAGTTCAGGATATTCAATGTGTTGATTTTTCTGCTACAGGTAGACTGTTATGCCCTCTTGATTGAATTATTTTCATTAAGTTCATAAAATAAAATAGGATCAAAGCATGACTCATTATGAGATGAATTAGGGCTTGAAAGGATCATTGAATTAGAGCTAGAAGAGAATTTAGAAGCCACCAAGTTCCACCCCTTTGTTTTTTAGATGAGGAAACTAGAGTACAGAAGTTAAGTGCTTGTCCAAGGTCATACAGCTGGTAAGTGTCTGAGATGGAAAATGAACTCATTTCTTTCTGACTCCAAGTCCAGGAATCTCATTTAATGAACAAAACAAAAGAATAGACTTTCTAGAGCTAAGCCCATTTAGGTGACATGGTGCTGTATTCTCCTTTGGGATCTAAATCATCGGGGCTAATGACCTCCCCTCCTCCCCCTTGTAGAATAATTTAAAAATTGTTTTCTATAGCAGTCTAATCAAAATAGGTCCTTTCCATTCAAATCTTTTGTGTTTTTCCTTTATAATGTGTTTGTAGTCCTTTATAGTCCTATCACTTTCAAGAAAATGAATAGGGAAAGAACCTCTTTGTAGTCTCATTGTAAGTATAAAGAATTTATTAAAATGCAGTTCATAAATAACTTAAGTGCACTTTGCAGCATTTACATGATAATGCTGAGATTTGAATTACTTTCAGTTTTGAAAGTAATAAAGAAGGTTAAGCTCACTTTTCAGATTTTCTGTACAGATTGCTCATCATTCCTTTCATCAATCAGATCTTTTCTTAAGCAAAATATCAAATCCAGAACAAAGAATAGAAGCACAAAGGTTTCTGACTGATTCCATTTTTATCATTATTCTATTTTTCAACGATAACAGTTGCAAGTATTTAGTTTCAGCTTTAAACTTGTATGTATGGGAAGGGAAATGCCCATGTCAGAAATCATCTGATATGGTTTTCTTCCTCCCAACATTTTAGGGGAAAAAAATCCAGAAACCAAGGAAAACATTTGAATATGAATGAATATGAAAAACCAATTAGGTATATAGAGAGAAGGGCACTGTGTCCTGAGAAGAAAAATAATAGGTTTTTAAGGAGTAGAGAGGGGAAAAGATGTTTCCTTATCATCATTCCTTCAAAACCTTTGTTTAATTGTTTTGATAATATAAGGAATAAAAAGTACCTTATGAATAGCCTTGTTTAAGGTAGCAGGTTATGTAGGAAAATATCCCTTTATCCAAAAAGTAATTGAAAATTGATAGAAGACTTCACATAAAATCAATAAGGAAGATGGTCAAATATGGGGTTCCTAAATATTTGAAAATATACCTAACCCAATGCTTGACACATAGTAATTGCTAAATAAATGGTTATTAATTATTAGAGCAAGATGGTGCTGTTTTGACTACACAAGTGTTTATTTGAACAGTTAATTCTCTAAGGAGAACTATTGAATCAGAATCTCCTGACAAAGGGAATCAAACTTGGACCAAGTAGATTGATATGTAGATAGGGACAATTAGAAAAGAGGTGAGTGAACTCAGAACAAGATTATTCAGACTGGAAAAGTTGGGACAATCAAATCAGGTTGCCCCAGAAGTAAAGGAATTAAAAAAGAAAGTTGAAAGAACAAAAGAAAATTTGAGTTTGTAATGATGGAAGAAGGTAACTTATCTAAAGAAAAGTGAATATGAAAATGTAATACTAGAATTTAGTCAGATTGGTCAGAAATTTCCTGTTGATTATGGATATTGATTATTCTATGGATCAAGAATTAAAATGGAAAAAAGTCAATTTAGGTTGGAGGTAGTGTAGGTGGGGAGGTCTTTGTAAATGAATTAACATATAGGAAAATGACCCCTAGAATTATGGCCAGTAAACTGAAAAACAAGAAACCCAAAGAAGTGCTTCCTTAAAATTAAAAGAGGAACCTTTAGTTAATTTGATAAGAAAAAGGAAAGAGGAAAATCAAATTGTTAGTCTCAAGAATGATAAGGGAGAACTTTCCTCCAATGAAGAGGAAATTAGAGCAATAATTAGGAGTTACTTTGCCCAACTTTATGCCAGTAAGTTTGATAATCTAAATGAAATGGAGGAATATCTACAAAAATATAGATTGCCCAGGTTAACAGAAGAGGATATAAATTATTTAAATATTCCCATATTAGAAAAAGAAATAGAACAAGCCATTAACCAACTCCCTAAGAAAAAATCTCCAGGGCCAGATGGATTTACATGTGAATTCTACCAAACATTCAAAGAACAATTGATTCCAATACTACACAAACTATTTGAAAAATTAGGGACAGAAGGTATACTGCCAGAATCCTTCTATGAGACCGATATGGTGCTGATAGCTAAACCAGGTAAGGTAAAAACAGAGAAAGAAAACTATAGACCAATTTCCCTAATGAATATTGATGCAAAAATTTTAAATAAGATATTAGCAATGAGATTACAGAAAGTCATCCCCAGGATAGTACACTATGACCAAGTAGGATTTATACCAGGGATGCAGGGCTGGTTCAATATTAGGAAAACTATCAGCATAATTAATTATATTAATAACCAAATTAACAAAAACCATATGATTATCTCAATAGATGCAGAAAAAGCCCTTGACAAAATCCAACACCCTTTTCTATTAAAAACACTAGAGAGTATAGGAACAAATGGGCTTTTCCTTAAAATGATCAGTAGCATCTATTTAAAACCATCAGCAAGCATCATATGTAATGGAGACAAACTAAAACCATTCCCCATAAGATCAGGAGTGAAACAAGGCTGCCCACTGTCACCATTACTATTTAATATTGTATTAGAAATGTTAGCTTTAGCAATAAGAGAAGAAAAAGAGATAAAAGGAATCAGAGTAGGTAATGAAGAAACCAAATTATCACTCTTTGCAGATGGCATGATGGTATACTTAGAGAACCCTAGAGACTCAACTAAAAAACTACTAGAAACAATTCACAACTTTAGCAAAGTTGCAGGATTCAAAATTAATCCACATAAATCATCAGCATTTTTATATATTACCAACAAAGTTCAGCAGCAGGAGATACAAAAAGAAATTCCATTCCAAATAGCAGATGATAGGATAAAATATTTGGGAATCTATCTGCCAAGGAAAAGTCAGAAACTATACGAACTAAACTACAAAACACTTTCCACACAAATAAAATCAGACCTAATCAATTGGAAAAATATTAAGTGCTCATGGGTAGGCAGAGCGAACATAATAAAAATGACAATACTACCCAAACTAATCTACTTATTTAGTGCCATACCAATCAAACTCCCAAGAAATTATTTTACAGATCTAGAAAAAATAGTAGCAAAGTTCATTTGGAAGAACAAAAGGTCAAGTATTTCAAGGGCATTAATGAAAAAAAAGGCGGATGAAGGTGGCCTTGCTGTACCAGATCTAAAATTATATTATAAAGCAGCGGTCATCAAAACCGTTTGGTACTGGATAAGAAATAGAGCAGTCGATCAGTGGCACAGGATAGGTTATCAGGACAACCTAGGCATTAACCTTAACAATCTAGTGTTCGATAAACCCAAAGACCACAGCTTTTGGGATAAATACTCTCTATTTGGCAAAAACTGCTGGGAAAATTGGAAACTAGTGTGGAAGAAATTAGGGCTTGACCCATACCTAACACCACATACCAAGATAAGATCTAAATGGGTTCATGATCTAGATATAAAGAGGGACTTTGTAAGCAAGTTAGAGGAACGTAATATAGTTTATCTCTCAGACTTGTGGAGATGGAACAAATTTATGTCCAAAGAAGACTTGGAACTCCTAATTGAACACCAGATGGATAATTTTGACTATATTAAGTTAAAAAGTTTCTGTACAAACAAAACAAATGCAGACAAGATTAGGAGGGAAGCATCAAATTGGGAAATCATCTTTACATTTAATGGTTCTGATAAAGGCCTCATTTCTAAAATATATAGAGAATTGTCTCATATATATAAGAATTCAAGCCACTCTTCAATAGATAAGTGGTCAAGGGATATGAACAGACAATTTTCAGATGATGAAATTAAAACCATCTCTAGTCATATGAAAAGTTGCTCCAAATCACTATTGATCAGAGAAATGCAAATTAAGACAACTCTGAGGTACCACTACACACCTGTCAGATTGGCTAAAATGACAGGAAAAGATAACGATGAATGTTGGAGGGGATGTGAGAGGTCTGGGACACTAATACATTGTTGGTGGAACTGTGAACGGATCCAACCATTCTGGAGAGCAATTTGGAGCTATGCTCAAAAAGTTGTCAAACTGTGCATACCCTTTGACCCAGCAGTGTTTCTACTGGGCCTATATCCCAAAGAGATTTTTAAGGAGGGAAAGGGACCCACCTGTGCAAGAATGTTTGTGGCAGCCCTTTTTGTAGTGGCTAGAAACTGGAAACTGAAGGATGCCCATCAATTGGAGAGTGGATGAATAAATTATGGTATATGAATGTTATGGAATATTATTGCTCTGTAAGAAACGACCAGCAGGACGATTTCAGAGAGGCCTGGAGGGACTTGCATGAACTGATACTGAGTGAAACGAGCAGAACCAGGAGATTATCATGCACAGCAACAACAGTATTACATGATGATCAATTCTGATGGACATGGCTCTTTGCAATAAAGAATTGTCTCAAATCAGTTCAAATTGTTCACTGAAGAAAACCATATACACCCAGAAAGAGGGACATGAAATATGGACCACAACGTAACATTTTCATGATCTCTATTGACATTTGCTTGCATTGTGTTGCCTTTCTCTGATTCTTTTTTTTTTCTTGTAGATAGGATTTTTCTTGCATAACTTCTCAAGCATTTCAACATTATTAACATGTAGTGGACTTCCTGCCATCTAGGGGAGGGGAGGGGACTGGGGGTAAAATTTGTATTGGAAAGCTTTGTAAAGATCAATGTTGGGGAACTACCCATACATATGTTATACAAATAAAAAGCTTAAAAAAAATTAAAAGAGGAAGCAATGACAAATTATAGGGAACTAATGCAAATGCTAGAAAGACTGGGGTTTTAGCCCTGCCTTTGATATGTATTGGCTTGTGGGAACCTGGACAAATGACTTAACCTCTCAGTCCCCTTGGCAGCTCTCTAAAACTATAACTGATAGAAAAAGGTGCCAACCTTCATTGTTGAATGGAATTTCTTGTAGGAGTTCCTTATACCTATGAAATCATAAGTCTAAACTCAATCTCCTACCCTTAATACTGTATAAAGTTATTTGACTGATTGGAGTGAACACGTACCCCAAGTGGCAAACATGGAAGACACAAAAAAAGGGCAGGCATAGATGATTTATAACTGAATCAATGGAGGGAGAATTCCCATCAATAACTCACATCTTTTTAAGTATTTGAGATTGTGCAGTTATGTTAGGCTCTGGGTCCTTTTTAAGGGCAAAGGGGAGAGAATATGAGGAAAAACCATGAGCTCAGTATTCCCATACATGGCATTTGTTGGGAATAAAGGTGGAAGTGGTTAATTGAGATCAGGAAAGGCTTCAGGTAGAAAACAGTGTTTGAGCTACATCTTAAAGGAAGAAACTCCATGGAAAGGTAAGAAGAGAATGCATTTCATATATATAGAACCACCAGTGCAAAAGAATAGAGACCCATGATGGAATGCAACATTTAAAAATCATAAGTAACACAGATGGCACAATAGATAGGTACAGACCTAGAATTAGGAGAACCTGAATTCAAAGCTGGCCTCATACACATATTAGCTATATGTGCCCGGCAAGTCACTTACCCCTGTTTGCCTCAGTTTCCTCATCTGTAAAATGAGCTGGAGAAGGAAATGACAAATTACTCCAGTGTCTTGACCAAGAAAACCCCAAATAAGGTCATGAAACAACTAATTGGCTAAAATAATAAAAGAAAAGACTCGTTTGATTGGATCACAAAGTATAGGAGGGGGAACAGTGCACAATGATTTAAAAAAGATAGATTTGTGCCTGACTTGAAGAGTTTTAAAAGCCAAGCAGAAGAGGTTATATTTTATTCTGAAAGCAGTTGTGACTCACTAGAGTTTATTGAGGTAGATAGTGACATAGACAGAGCCACACTTAAGGAAAATTACTTAGGTAGATATATTGCTGAAGGAAAATATTGGAGGTATGAAAAACCAACTAAGAAGCTGTACCAATAATATAAGTGTGAAGTGATGAAGGTGGTAGCTAAATGAGCAAAAAGGAAAGATCAAAAGGTGTTGTAGAGGTAGAAGTGGAGAAATCTGGCAGCTTAGTTGGATATATAGATTGAGGGAAAGCAATAAAATAAGGTTAACATCAAGGTTATAAATCTGAAATACTGGAAGAAAGTAGTGACTTAAAAAGCAAAATAGAAGTTTGGAAGAGGGAAGGAGTTTTGAAGGGAAAGAAAATGAGTTCTATTTTAGACATGTTAAGTTTGAGATATCTCCAGGACATCAAGTTTGAAGTGTCCAATAGCCATTTGGTGATGTAAGATTGAGTCTCTGAGGAGAAACTTGGGACTAGATATATAGATCTGAATCATCTGCATGGAAATAATAATTAAACCCATGGGAGAGAATTGTTACCAAGAATGAGAGTATAGAGGAAGAAGAGAAGAGAATATAGGACAGAATGTTGGAAAATACATATAATTAAGGATATATGATAAGGATGATGAGCCTGTAAACAAGATAAAGAAGCATTGGTCAGCTGGATAAGAGACTAGGAGAGTGTAATGTCAAAACAACTCAAAGAATAGAAAATATCTAGGAGTAAAGAATGGTCAGTAGTGTCATATGTAATTTCAGATGAGTGAGTCAGAAACTAGATTGCAATTAGTTAAGGAGTATATGAAAGGAATTGAAGTAGAGATAAGAGTAGAGGCAGCTTCTTTGAGGAGTTTGATTGACACAAGAAAGTGAGAATGTCAGCTTTAGGGGATGGTAATAGGTTTGTTGTTGTTTGTTTTTTTGTCTTTAAGGAAGAAAGAGGTAGTCATGGTTTGAAGGCAGTAGAAATCACCAAATATAAGTGTTGGTTTTGGCAAAAAGAAAAGCCATTTTACTCTTAGATAGTAAGGGGGTAGGTGATAATGTCATTGACTTTTAGATGGAAGAAAAAGGTGAGAAGAGGGAGTTTATGTCAAATGGCTTCATTCAATTTTCAAAGAAAACAAAGGAGCAAGGTTCTAAGGGTTTGGAATGGGAGAGAGGGAATTACAGACTGCTTAAGGAAGGAAGAGAATAAATGGAAAGTTTCTTTGAGAAGTGACATAGGGAATCAATTAGAGAGTAATAAAAGGATTGCCTTTCTGCAGTGACAGCCCAGTTGACATTGGATAATATGATTTTATAATGTATCTATTCAGCATGGTTGGATACTCTAGTCAGCAACTGGTAAATGGGTCCTCAATTAAGAAGAGATAAATAGTTCTTCATAGAGCAAAGGAGTAAGGAAATTTGGAGCAAAGGACAGTGTAGAGTTAAGATGTGGAATATTATGGTGGAGAATGGAAAAGGAGGAAAAGAAGCCAGAGGCAGGCTAATCATCTGAGAAACTAATGAAACATTGGAGGTCTCAATAAAGGTGAGAAATAGGTTTAAGAAGAGTGAAATTTATAGAGAGATGGAATGATCAGTTATGGTCAAATGAATGAAAGGAGTTTTTTATTTGAGGAAGTAGAACATGTGAATAATGGTGAGCTGTAGTATGAGTATCCATAGGCATGATTGAGGTATAGTATTTTCCTGTACTAACAGGCTAACTTACACTCTTCTATTTGATGTTTGCTTTGCTATTTGTGTATTAATCACCTACTGTCTAGAAACAAATTATCCCTAACCCTCCCTCCAATTCTTTTATCCTCCTTCTCTTCAACTCTGCCCCAATCATTCCCCATCCCAATTATTCCCATCTCTTTCACTATGACTTCTGGAATCCTTTTTTCAGACTTCTTTTTTTCTCTCCCTTCTTCTATCTACTATCTATCTAGTCCTCATTGAGAGCTGGCTTCCCTTTGAATACAATGTCTTCCCAATGATACTCCTCAGCAATGGCATTTCCTATTCCCACACTCCATAATATACTGGTCTTTAAAGGGGAATTAGGATACTCCTTTCCCATTACTGCTACATCCACAGTCTTCCTATATTACTGTGACTCATCAACCTTACCTCCTGTGAAATCCACTCAATCAAAATTTTAGACCCAATGCAGATCATGGTGGCTGATATGTACTGGATCTTTCTCCAAGTGTTTAGCAGTTGGCTCATCATTTTCCTCTTTCCAACTCTTTTCCTTAAATAGGAATCTTCAGTGTTCACATGGATTGATGCTCTCTCTAACTCCTTAATCTTCCAATTTCTCATGAACCCACCTGGTGGTTCTCATTTGTTTCATCTGCAAATGATAGGATTGGAATATCTACTTTCCAAGCTTCCTTACTGCTTTAAATTTCAAGTGTAAGCTACAAATGATTCAAGGATCCTTGACTTTATCAGTTTAGATAATTTTTTTTCTATTTATATGGTTCACAACACTTTTCCATACTAATTAACCAGGCAGTTAATTGCAATCACAAAAATAAAAATTTATTATCTGGTTTGCCAAGCCTCTGATGATGAGCCTCTCCACACTTAGCTAGGTTTTTCCTTGGAGAACAGACAAATAATTTGTTGCTAGGCCTATAAGCCTTTTCAGTTTGGTAGGCAGCAACACATCTCAAATAAAGAATTACATGGGAGCAGTGATATGAAGAATATGACTCAGACATTTTAGATATATCTACAAGGAGAATATGAAAAGGGAACATACTATAATGGCAAGTTTATGGGAGGAGAGAGGTGAAAGAATGGACTAGAAGGATCTGTTAAAATCTGTATTCCTGAAGGGAATGTCCTCCTTAATGAGATCACACATACCTGGAGTATTAGCAGTCTTAGCGTACTTTTACCATACCTTTAAAGAATCAAAGCTTACTCTTCTGTCATGATGAGACACTAGAGATTAGAGTTAAATTTCAATAAAGATTCATATATACACAGCTCTGATTTCACTCATCTACTACCCCAGATGCTGGTATTGCTATTCCTACCATCCTACATCTGGTGGTCATTTCCTCCTTCATCTCCTCTCCTTAACACATTTATTATTAGATCCAATGTGTTACAGAAACAACAATAGCAAAAGGATGCATTTATTAAGCTCCACCTTTATGCTTAGCATTGTGCTATGTGCTGGGGACACAAACAAAGAAAGACGAAAAAAAAAATCCCCACTTTCAAGAAGTTCAAAGTTTAATGGGGGAAAACAACATGCAAACAGTTAATGTTCAAACAGGACATAGACAGGATGAATTACAGGTAATCACAAAGAGCAGCGACTAGCATTAAGAGGTATTAGGAAAGGTTTCTTTTAAAAGACAGGATTTTAGCTGGGATTTGAAGAGTCCATTGAGCAAAGATAGACAGATTCAGGTAATTTAGCCTCTGATACAGTTGAATATCCTCTTTTCTAGAAGTGCTGAACTCACTAGCCTCTAGTTTCATATCAATTTTTAAAGCAGTTGGTAGAGTGAAAGAGGCTCATTTTTAAACATCTTTAAATATCAAGGTAAACTTTTCAGGAAGAAAGATATAATCAAAACATACACAAAGTTGTATACATATATTAATATATATGGTATAATCATTCTATAGTACATATGAGGAGAACTCAAAATCTGGAATTTGATTTTAGGAAAGCTGATTCCCCCCCTTTAAATTAACAAACACCAATATCTATACAAGTGCAATCAGACAATTGTCTGATTGTAGACAATTGTAGATTGTAGTAGAGGTTACTACACACACACACACACACACACACACACACACACATGCAATATTTGCCTTCCTTAATAAAAGGCAATTTACCTTTATTTTTATGTACCTTGTCTTAACTGCAGTTCAATTGTGGTTTTATTTCTCTGTGAAGTTAAACTACAAAGATTATATAAAAATATTGATTAGTTAGTTTTACTCTTTTGAAGAGTTTCCTATTATACATATTTTCAGATCATCATCTTAAATTCTGGAGAAGACATACCATAAATCATGCAACAAAATTAGTTTATATTTTACATCTATAATTTAACATGGCTTTTAAAAATTAGAATTGTTTTTTTAAATAATTTAATTTGTCTCTTCTCCCTCTTAGGAAATTCCACTTTAATACAACTGCCTCCAAAATGCTCTTAATCATAACATGATCAGTGATATAAAATACAAGTCTAAAAGTATTTATGAATTCTTGAATATTGGCTTTATTGTTAAGGCATTTTTCAATATTTTGCAACTCTTTATGACCCCATTTTGGAGTTTTCTTGGCAAAGATACTAGAGTAATTTGCCTTTTTCTTTTTCAGATGATTTTACAAATGAGGAAACTGAGGCAAATAGGATTAAATGCATTGCCCAGGGTCACATAGCTAGTAAGAGTCTGAGGCCGATTTGAGCTCATGAAGACAATATTTCCTCAATACATGCATAGTGCTATATCTATCACATTCCCTAGCTGCCCATATTACTCCATATTGGCTTCCCCAATTCTTAATTTTTTAATTTTTTTCCAGATTTAGAGTTTGAACTGTCAGATATATGACTGTGAAAGAAGCTAAGCAAAAGATAAACTGATGTCACTTCAGAATATCCATCAATAACACTTTCCTTTCTCACAGTGTTGCAGGTGGAGAACTCTTTGACTTTTTAGCTGAAAAAGAATCTTTGACTGAAGAAGAAGCTACCGAATTTCTCAAACAAATCCTTAATGGTGTTTACTACCTCCATTCCCAGCACATTGCTCACTTTGATCTAAAGGTATGTTGCTATGTATAAAGCAAAATATAGAATATTCTTTTTTTAATGTTTTATTGGTATTTTAAAAAGCTAACAATTCAAGGAAAGCTATGGGTATAACACTTTTCACTTAAGAACTTAATAAGTGGAATTGCCGAGTGAAATAAAAAAATATTTTTAAAATACATAGTGTAGTAGTCTCTCACCTTCTTTATGGGAAGTATTGTGACCTCATGGAAAGCAATGATCTTGTATTATGCATCTTTGTGTTAGTCTAAGATAGGTACTTGCACTTAGTAAGTACACAGTACATATTAAATGAGGAAATATTTTCAATTTATTTGTGAGCTACTGATATGTCCTTGAATGAAACCTGAAAGTCACAGTTCCAAATATTTACTTAGCTCAAGGTTACTTTAGATGCCACAGGAATTTCTCCGAATTATATACATGCCCATCCCAACTAGAGGTTATCACAGAATTGAGGAATGTGGTAACTTTTAGAACAACATGATGAGCCCAGGTTGAACTTCTCAATTAATTAGCCAATCATAATAGACTTATCCTGCTTTCTGCAAGATACTATGAGGAATATGAAGAAACATAAGAAATGATCCCAAATCTCAAAAGACCTTAGTTATTTTGGGAGAGGGTAAGAAGTATTTTGTAGCTATTTCCTCAGAATAATATATGATAGCTTTTAATTTTTCTTTTCAAAAGCCTGAAAACATAATGCTTCTGGATAGGAATGTCCCAAAACCTCGGATCAAGATAATTGACTTTGGCTTGGCACACAAAATTGACTTTGGAAATGAATTTAAAAATATCTTTGGGACCCCAGAGTTTGTTGGTGAGTGTGATGTTCCTGTAGGCATTAGATTATGGTAGAAGAATAACCATTTATCCATGGCAATATTTATCATACTTCTCTGATTTTAAGAGAATTATTTTAAACTGTTTCAAATTCACATAATAATAGCAAATATTGGGTGACTTATTTCTGGAACTTAATATATCTTTGGGTTTTTTTCTTAGCTCCTGAAATAGTAAACTATGAACCTCTTGGTCTTGAGGCAGATATGTGGTAAGTAACCTTTCCATGATTCTACTTATTTTCTTATCTGTTTCACTACCCTTCTGATGTATATATATATATTTTTTTTTCTTTCCTAGGAGCATTGGTGTAATAACCTATATTCTGTAAGTACCCAAGTTCACAAAATATAGGCTCATATTTTTCTTTGAAAACATGTATATTTAGTGACCTTGAAATTTTGTTTATCCCATTTTGTTCATCTGACTTTGATCATCCTACTTAATATTAAATGAAACAGGATCACACTTGTATTCTGTTACAATATATAAATATTTACCTTTTGTTCATTAAATTTTTACTTATAACTTTAAATGTTATCTCAGAATTGTAACATTGCTGTTGATCACTTTTGAGAACATTTTTAAAGGGGGTATTAGACAACTAGATTGTTCCAAATTGATTTTTTTAACATAACTGGCTTTTGTCAGTTATAATTAACTATGCTATAAAAAGTAACTATCTTCTAAAATGGTATGTCTACATACGAAGAAATAATTCTTTTCCACTCTTCCTTTATCAGATAACAAAAAAAAAGTTTAGTGCACAAGAAGGAATAATTGTAAATATCCTATGTTCCATTTTTATTTTTACAGTCTCAGTGGTGCCTCACCATTCCTTGGTGATACAAAGCAAGAAACATTGGCAAATGTATCTGCTGTGAACTATGAGTTTGAGGAAGAATTCTTCAGTAATACCAGTGCTTTAGCCAAAGACTTCATAAGAAGACTTCTAGTTAAGGACCCAAAGTAAGTGTCTGTTGTCCCTACCTGTACAGCGATATATGTTAACTTGTCATTTTAAGAATGGGTAAAAGTTTGAGCTTTTTAGATACTGGCTGCTTCTTTGTTGGCAAAAATAAAGTGTACTATGTGAAAAGCATTCAGAAAATGCACCATCTTATACACAGGCACAAGCTTTCTTTTCCTGACTTGGCAAATGATTTGCAAATATGCAAATGTCTATAGAGTTTCTGTATATACTTTGTCATGCAGCTAGAACAATGGAGAGAGCACCAGGCCTGCAGTCAGGAAGAATTGAGTTCAAATGTGGCTCCACATAATTATGTGTGACTCTAGACAAGTCACTTTAAACCTCTTTGCCTCCATTTCCTCATCTATAAAATGAGCTAGAAAAACAAATGGCAAATTTCTCCAGTGCTTTGGCTAAGAAAATCCCAAATGTAGGGTCTCTAAGAGTTGGACATAACTGAGCAACAACTATGTGGTTTGTTACGTTTACATTGAGACAACTTTAATGCTTGCCACTATGGCTCAAATATTTTTTTCCTCCTCCCCTCAAAAGGAAAAGAATGACAATTCAAGATAGTTTGCAACATCCTTGGATTAAGGTAAGTGTTTTATATTGTCATATTTTAAAAATCTTTTAGATTTTTTAAATCTTTAAGCTTATATATGACTTCAAGTTAATATTTTTTCTATTGCATATCCCATGAGATCACATTTAAAATAATATATCCATTTCTCCAGATCCATATTTCTAAATTCAAATGAAAGCATTTAAAAGGGTGAAAAACTCTTGTTGGTTGAATTATTGAATGGTTGAACAAATTAAGTGTACTTAATTAACCTAGAGAATAGAAAATGAAGGAAACATCTATCTTCATATATTTGAAACTTTTTCATAGAACAGAGCATAGCTGTTTCTAATCAGGGGAAGATATTGGAGGTGGATTGGATCCAGTGAAAAGTGATCTAACAGTAAGAACTGCCATAGCTGGAGAATAGCTCATCCATGAAGAAAGTGATGTCACTATATTCTAAAAGATGTGTATGTGTATGTGTGTGTTTTGATACATATATACACTTTCTTTCATTAATATACAAAAGATATAGATAACTATCTTTCAGAGATACAAAAGGAATTTAGACACTGTATAGAAGATTTAGATAGCTTCTCCCTAAAGCACCTTATATATCAAATTATGTAATTCTATCAAATGAAAAAGTATTACAGAAATGTTCAGAACATGAAACATTAGGTAACATTTTTCCCCTGCTAAAGTCACATAATTACAAAGCTTCCTTACAGTAAAATTTTCCACTTCCTGCTTATACCTCCTATATTTTATATCGGAATTTAATATCATCTGTACTGTCTTTTCGCATATTAAAGTGACTCTTTTTTTCCATCTAATATACTGTGATAAGCTTTTGTAAAAGGTTTCCTAAGTTCCCTGTGCATTATCTCCAAACCATTCTTAAATGTTTTAATAAGGTATATGTGTGTGTCTACATACACTGAATAATATGAGAAAACAGAGAAGCTTAATTACTGTGAAGTAATATAGGAGGAATTGTTTTAAATTTTCTGATTTTTGATTCTCTGTTTAGCCTAAAGATAGTCAACAAGCACTTAGTAGGAAAGCATCTGCAGTAAATATGGAAAAATTCAAAAAGTTTGCAGCCCGAAAAAAATGGAAGGTAAGTATATTGCATAAAGTAGGAGCATTAATTATTTTTATTTTCACTCTGAAATTCTATCCTGTTTTATGTTGACAACATGTAAAATTAAATTGTTTTATTTTATTTTATTGTTTAATGCTCTGCTGCTCCCTTCTGTTTTACAGAGTTTTTAAAGTGCTCCAGTTAAGATATTTAATCTCCTATTTTTAATGGAATTTTATATAAATAATTATCATATAAATTATTATTCATATAAAATTGTATATTTTAAACAAACTCAAAATTAGTAATAATGTTTCCAAGAACATATAAATCTGTCCATTTCCATTCATTATTCATTAATTTAAGGAACATGATATTTAAATGAAGAATGTTTGGATTAAAAGTGTTAAAAAAGTTAAAAGTGTTCTTTTTTGTTTTATAATTAATATTTTGTTTCCTGTTGGAAGGAAATATTAAAAAAATTCAGTACTATCAAAGGCATTTAGCCTCTCTTATTCTTTCAACCTACCTACCTCTTAATTGTGCTCTCCCTCTAAGGGAGGATATGAGGTATAATTGTTTTCATAAAGACTATTGAGAAAAAAAAAAGAAAAAAAAAACCCTAAGTCAGCCTTCAGTTTCATAATATAACAAGTAGCATCCAGTGTCAAGTCAAAAGTTAAATATAATAACCCCAACTCCATGCTAGGACTATAGGATAAGAGATTTAGAATTGGAAGAAATGTCAAAAGTAATCTAGTCCAGTCTTTTACAGAGCCTTTACAGACTGTTTAGAGTCTCTCCTAGGTAATAGGTAGCGAAACAGGAATTCAAATGTATACCCTTTGCTTCCAAATCCAAACCTCTTTCTATTGAACTTGAAATGTGTTTCATTTTTGCATCTTTAAAGGAAATCCATGCTTAAGAAATCACCATTAAAGATACCAAATGGGTTATTTTTAGATGGCATGTCTTCCATCCACCTTAGTGAATCTCATCCTCATTGGTCCTCCTGTCAAGGTTCAGAACTTACTAAGAATATCCAGATGTTTCAGGCGCATAAATCTTTATCATGTTGCTTTTGCTTTTGTCATTAAAATGTTAATATTTTTCTCTTACAAACCAAACAATTCTCTACCTGGAAGCAGTGTGCTATAATGGAATCAAGGGATCTGAGTTCAATTTTTCAACCACTTGCTATTTATGTCACTTTGAGCATATTACTTAACCTGTCTGGGCCTCTGTTTCCTCATCTATAACATTAGGGGGTTGGACTTGATCGTCTCTAAGAAGAGTCCCTGCAAGCTCTAGATCAGTGATTCTATTCATTCTTTTCCTGTTGGTGAATAGTTGATAGATGAAATTTTGTGATCACCTAGTTTATGCATTACATGATTCTATCAGATAAGAAAGTATTACACAAATAGAAACATTGGGTAACATTTCTCCTTGCTAAAGTCATATAATCATAAAGTTTCCTTACAGTGAATTTGTCCATTTCTTACATACAACTCCTAAATTTTATATTGGACTGTTTTTCCAACCCTGTAATAGAATGAAATGTAGAGAAGAGAACCCTTTGTTGTAGCAGATTTGTAGCTGTAGGATTGCTTCCTAAGGGGATAGAATGCTATTCACTTAATACTGGTGGAATGCACTCCATCTAATCATGTTTCACATACTCTTCCATGTCAGCAAAGTATTCATCTGCAGTCAGCAATTTAGTGTCATTGGAGAAAGCTATCTCAGAGTGCTCATAATTTAAATGAATCTGAGCATTGTTACCTAAATTTTTCTTTCTTTTTTTCTGTGTGTGTGTGTCTACATATGTATCTCTTCCAAGCAATCTGTTCGATTGATATCACTGTGCCAAAGATTATCCAGGTCCTTCTTGTCTAGGAGTAACATGAGCGTCGCCAGAAGTGATGATACTCTGGTAAGCAGGATTGTTTCCTTTCATATGGTCTCTTCTTAATATCATTTGTGTTTTTATATATATACATATATATTGCATATATATATAAAATATAGCTTACTCTGTAACTTTCTTCTGCAGCACAAAATAATTAAGAATCTGAATAATTTAGCAATATGTTATTGTTTTAGCTCTTCTTGAGAGAAGACTGATAGAATATACTCTTCTACCTTTGCTTCCTTGTTATGGTTGATGTTGTTCCTTCTTCCCCATCTCTTCTTTTGAAGAGAGCAGTTAAAGGAAGGAATTGGTCAATTCTAATGTTCCTGGCCATTTACAGCCACTAAAATGAGAACTATGTGCATCCACTGATAATATGGAATCTCAGATTATAAATAATATTAGAGAAAGAGAAAACCGCTACAGGGGAGAAAGGAAATGTAAGAGTAGCTGCTGTTATGCCCTAAGAGGAATTATGAAGCTTTATTACCCAAGCTTTATTGCCAAAGCTCCATTTAATTTATTAACAATGTACTCCCTGCCCAAAGGCCACTTAGAGTGAATACAGATTCTTCCCCCAATCCAAATTGAAAACTAATCTCAGATTTACTCTACTGATAAGACTCTACACAACTGAGTTAGATGAGCCTTTCCCTTGATAGTCAGACAACAGGACTTTTTGTTAGATCTAAAGGGACAGGAACCCTACAGATACAGATTTTTTCATGGGAACTGTCTTGCCTCTGGCAACCTAATATTTTCATGGTGTCCTGAATAGTATCCAGGAATTCTACCCATGATTTCTATTTTGACACTGAATTTCCCCCTTACCCTTAAAACTTAACTAACCGTAGATGTTAAACATAGAGAATAGGACAAAGAGAAACATAAAATTAAAGAAAAGGGATTCAGAATAGCAATAGAATAAGTGATGGGAAGGGAAGAAAGAACAATGAAAACAAGCAGTCAAAGATAAAGTGCTAATGAGTGAAATTTTATAGATTAAAATAATAACTAGAATTTTTAGATTAAGCATTGTCAGGGTTAATGTTAACTAAAAGAATATAGATCAAACATGTGATGTGTCATATGAAACTATCTCTCCTTCAGAGACTGTCTAGTAGTCTACACTCCTTGTTTCACATGTGAGAAAAACTGGGACCAGAGAATTTAAGTGATTTGCCAGTTTGAGTCCACATCATCATCATATTCCAGGACTAGAGTGATCTTCCGTGATACCAGATTGCATCTTTAAGATTCTTATTGCATTTATGATAGTGGTAGCTGAGGCTGGTATATTGGCAATCTCCTATTATATGCAAAGAGCTACAGTTGATTTATAAATTACTAAATGCTGAATTTGTTTCCTTTTTAGCAGTCTATATAAGTTCTAATTTATGTGAATGCTGATAAGCTGTCAGAGCTCAATGGATTAAAATAACTTTCCATTTTCTGACCCAAAAATCTCACTTATAAGCATATATCTCAATGAAGTAAAAGACAGAAAGGTAATATGCATCATTCAGTGAGCAAAAATTTAAACTCCTACAATTTTCCAGGCACTATGCTAAACACCAAGAATACCAAGAAAGGCAAAATTAAAAAACAAACAAAACAACAACAACAAAAAAAAAAAAACCCAGTCCTCACACTCAAGGAACTAATAGCACTTTCTGTAGTAACAGAACAGAAAGCAGAATAGATGCTCATTAACTGGAAAATTGCTAAACTTTGCTAAATAAAATAATAGAATATCACTGCACTGCGAAATGAATATGAAAAAATATAGAGATTCATGGAAAGACTTGTATGATACAAAGTGAAGGAAATAGAACCAGGAAGACAAAATATATAATTACTATCACAATATAAATTTTTAAAAAGATGACCAATATGATCAAGCTTGTTCCCAAAGAAAAGTTGAGAAAAGGCATCTCATTTCTTCTTTGCAGAACTTGGGGATTATGTATTTGGAACATTTCACATACTGTTAGATTCAGTTGCTATTTTTGTTAGTTTTGCTGAAATATTTTTTCTTTCTTTTTTTTTTTTTTTTTTGTTATTCTCTGATGGCCCCATGGGGAGGGGAAGTAGGGAAGGATATATTAAAAAATGAAAATCAAGTTAAAATGAATGATAATTAGTAGTTTTAGATGCATAGTTCCCTTCATTACCTATAGTATTCTTGGAATTAGAATTCTGTACCTTTTCTATGAAAAGCCTTTATATCCTTATTGATTTAAAAAGTGTGTGCGTGTGTGCATGCGTGCATGTGTGTGTGTGTGTATCTCCAGTTTACTCTTCTTTTTCCTTTTCTGTTTCCTTCAAGGATGAAGAAGATTCCTTTGTGATGAAAGCAGTCATTCATGCCATCAATGATGACAACCTTCCTGGGCTTCAGCACCTTCTGGGCTCTTTGACTAACTATGATGTGAATCAACCTAACAAGGTCTGACAGGATTCTCCTAGGATGATCTGACATATATGTCATCTTGTATAGTAAGGGGCCATTTAATCAAAAGTAGGATGCGCCTGAAAAGCTTGAAGTGAAAAGAGTATAGCTGATTCCCCTATACTCTGCTAACTGGAAACCCCTAAACCACAGGGCAAAGTCACTTTAGTTTACAAGTTGATTTGAATTAGAAATAGAGAATCTTCTGGCACATGAGTCAAATGGTGGTGCTTCTGCCTATAAAATTTGAAAGCCACTCATTCTTGTAAATGAAAATGTCACGTTAAATCATGAATCTAAAAGAAGAATCTAGGTCAGGGAAAGATGTGTGACTCTTGACTATCTTCCACTTCTGTTATGAAGAAGCAGGGGAAAGGTGCTATTGATTGTATAGTGAAAAGGCCAAGGGGAAAGTAATTTATGCATAGTTTACAAAACCACAGAAAACATCTCATCTATGGCACTGGAGGACTGTTCCCCTCACTAGTAGGTCATTGTTTGGGTCCTGATTGACTCAAATTAAATGTAAATAGCAGTCACTTTTGCTTTGGCCATAAACCCTGAGGGTCTTCCCCTCTCAGATTCACTCATTTATTATTTACTTTTTTTGGGGGGGGGGGGAACTAGGTGAAAGTAGATTTTTTACCTTAGTTGCTATCTAGCCAAACTGAATCCTGTTAAAGATCTTAGTTTTTAAAAAGCCAAGGTCTCCCATTTCATCCAGGGCCATCTTCAGTCATCCTGAACTATATCTGGGCCACTGGACCCAGATGTCTCTAGAGGGGAAAGTGAAGCAGGTGACCTTGCATAGCCCTCCCTAACTTAAATCCAATTCACTTTCCTGTCTTCCCATCACTTCACTGATGTCATGATCTTTTTCGAGAATGAAAACAAAGGACAAGCAACAACAACGATACTGATCTTAACATTTAAATATGGGCTTATTCTCTTTCTTACCAAAATTCAAGTGTTTGAAAAGCCTGTTCCTCTTGTTTATTCTCAGCATGGGACACCTCCATTACTGATTGCTGCTGGCTGTGGGAATATTCAGATGCTGCAATTACTCATTAAGAGAGGTGCAAGAATAGATGTCCAGGATAAGGTAATAATTCTGCTTCATTTCAAATGAATGAATTAATAAGAGGCTTGGGATGTTCTTTTTAAATACTAGTGTCACATTGTTTTAAAAATAACAGGGAAAGCACAACTGTACTTAATTCATTTTTCATAAAGCAAATTATTTTACTTACATATTCAATAATAACATACCTGCAAGTGAATTTAAATGCTCTGTTTCTAATCTATGTTCAGTAATAACAGTGCTGTTTATATATATACATATATGTGTGTGTATATATATATATGTATGTATATATCTTCATAACTTAGAAAATGCTTTCCCCACAAAATTCCTATTAAAGAAGTACAAATATTTATTACTACCATTTTATTTATGAGGAATCTGAGGCTGTGCTATACTGGTAGCAAGTATCAGATGTGATGCAGTGGAGTTTTAGAATAAAAAGTCCTGAATTAGAATCCTACTTCAGATAAGTCATATAACTGACACGCATATACAGCTTATCTGGGCCTCAGTTTCCTCATCTGTAAAATGAAGGATAAAGACTTGATGGCTTATAAGCTCCTTTCTATCTCTAAGTCTCTGATCTCATGATCAACCCTAAGTTTATAAGTCTAAACTCTCAATGGTGCAGTGCTGCTTCTTTCTTTCTTTGTGTACTACCAGATTTTATATCTCACTCATAATATTTCTTGAACAATGTTAAATATAATGCTTGGGAAATTTTCCATTATTTATTTCACATTACCAGAAATTAAATTTGCCAGCATATTTTAGGGCAACAGTAGAAGAACAATAAATACAATAATCTTTGATATTGTGTTTCCAAGAAAACACACACTATGAGAAGGATCTCGTGGTAGCAATGTTGATGCTATGATTTGCTCCTGATAACTGTTACATTGTTTAAGTAATCACTTTCTGTATCATTTTAGAATAATTGGATATTTGAAAGTATCAAAGATTATCCAGTAATTGCACAATTTTATGATGTTATTTATTGTCATACCTAATACTTTGGAAAGGAAATCTTAAGAAATTTGTCCTCTGTTTATTAAACTAGAAGTGTATAACCAACAAAATAGTATGGGTTTTTTGCCAAAATTTAATGTGAATCTACTTGGAATATCTGACTTGGTTATTTTCTGATATATTTGAAAGTGACTATGAGTGAGCATGAATTTGTACAGGAAAAGAGGGTATCAGCAAGCTGGAAGTGACTTTAAATTATTTCCAAACAGGCTGGATCAAATGCAATCTATTGGGCTTCTCGACATGGTCATGTAGAGACCTTGAAATTTCTTAATGAGAACAAATGCCCTTTGGATGTTAAAGATAAGGTAAGGGTAATAATCTTCTGAAGTGAAACTAAAGGACTTGATGAAAAGGTGCATATGTGGACTTTATTATTGTGTGAAAAATTATTCAAAGAACAAATGGTAAACCTAAAATCTCCTTGTAAAGAATTAAAATTGAATATTATTTGGGGCTGATAGTTTGCAATAATATTGAAACTAACCAACTTGGTTACATCTGCAAAGTGGCAGTGGTATGCAGATGGTGAGCAGTTCTCCCTCAGTTTGTAAAAAACAAAAGCAAAAAGCATGGCAATGTTCTAGTGGGCAAAACACTGGGTTTGGTTCTGAACTAAGAGAACTGAACTCCATTCTGTGTTTTCTCATTGACTCACTACTTGCCATGAGCTAAGTATTTTCAGTACTCACTTTCTCTATTTTCTTAGTTGTATGAAGTAGTTGGAAATATTTAATTTCCTTTTAGAAACATTGGGAGAATTGGTGAAATGATACATATACATCAAATTCTTTGACAGGTAGGTATTAAATCATTGATCTAATAAGATTCCTAATTTCCAGTAGATAGATCAACACATTAAGGATCCATGATTTTTTTTTCAGCATCACAAATCACACACAGACAGTAACTAATAATTTTAGATAATAACCTGAGGCTGAGGTTACATGACTTGTCCACAGTTACACAGTTAATAAGCATCATAGGAAAATTTAAGCCCAAGTCTATTTGACACCAAATCTAGTATTTTGTTATTATAGATTTTATAGATTAGCAACTGAGTTAAGCAGAGTTAAGTGACTTGTTCTAATATCATCATTAATTAATGACAGACCTGACATAGATGTCTAGATCTTGAAACTCAGTGATGTAAAGTATGTTTCCATCAACAATCAATATTTCATGTGCACTGACAAATATATAGGCACATACAAACTATATATAAGTATCTGCATTGTAATAATAGCTAACATTTACATAGTATTTACTGTATGCTAAATGCTTTGCAATTATTATCTCACTTCATCCTCATAATTATCCAGGGAGGGTAGATGCTATTTTTATCGCTATTTCACAGATGTGACTGAGGCAAACTTAAGTTAAGTGACTTGTCCAAGATCACACAAACCAGTGTTTGAAAGGTGAGATTTGAACTTGGGTCTTTTTCACCCCAGGTATAGTGTTCTATTCATAATACCACCCACCTAGACTTATGTCATTGAGAAAACTATATTTCTACATATGTGTATGTTTAAGTATATTAAGATGGGAAATGAATCTTCAAATGTGAAAAGAAAACAAAATAGAAAACATAGTGGTAAGAACATATCCCCAGTGGAATGAGGATGAGGTGAAATCAAACAAAGTAGGTATTGAATTCCAGGACCCAGAAGATATACCCAGCTTTGATACACATTTGTTATGTGACTTGGACATGTTCTTTATCTTTCCTAGGCCTCAGTTTTCTTGTCTGTAAAATAAGAACTTAATATTCTCTGAAGTTTCTTAGAGAAGTTAAGTGGTACAGTGTTCAGAGTCCTAAGCCTGGAATCAGGAAGACTCATCTTTCTGAATTTAGATCCGGCCTCAGACATTTATTAAAAGTGTGACCCTGGGCAAGTCATTTAACTCTATTTTCCTCAGTTTCTTCATTTATAAAATGAAGTAGAGAAAGAAATGGCAAACTCCTCCAAATATCTTTGCCAAGGAAATTCCAAATAGGGACATGAAGTCAGACACTACTGTAAAAAAAAAAAAAACAAACAAACAAACAAAACAAACAAACAAAAAAAAAAACACCTAACAATGGAACAACTAAAGGTTTCTTAAAGATGTTTAAAAAAAAAAAACTGTGTATTCATTATTTAAATTAACTATTGACCCAGTATTTAAGGTAAGATAAAGACAGATTTTGCAAGGCTTATCATCCAAAGGGATGGTGCTGGTATTGTGATTCCTTGTGCTTGTGAGATTGTATAAGAACTAAGATGAATGCTTGTGAATGAATGGCTTTTACCCACAGAATGGGACACTGTCCTTTTATTTCTTTCCCAGACAGAGAGAACAATCTTGATGATGCTACTATAGGTAATCTCATGGAAATTCTTATGTTCATAAGTGAGTGTACAAGAGTCACTAAGTGTTATAATCCCCAAATGATGTATGGTTGTGAAAATGTCAGATTGAGGAACATTGCCTTTGATTTATTTTTTTTCCAGTCTGGAGAAACAGCCCTTCATGTAGCAGCTCGCTATGGTCATGTTGATGTAGTTCAGCTACTCTGTAGTATTGGGTCCAATCCAAATTTTCAGGACAAGGTAGGTCATCATTAACTAACACACTGACATTACCACATCACTCTACATTTGTTTACTGGTTTGAGTTTTTTTTTTCTTTATTAGACCAACCAAAAAGTCTTTTTTTTATGTCTATGCAACTCATGGCTCCTGTCTTAAAATGAAAACTCCCAAAGGCCAGAATCCATACTGATGTACTTCTCTTTTTTATAACATGAAGTATAATGGACATCTTAAAGTATAATAAACTGTCTAACATATTTTTAGTGATTCATAGTGTTAAAGCCTTATCCTTTTGTATGCCCACAACTAGATACCTTCCTGTATATGTATAGTTTACAAGTGTGTAATCACAAAAAGCATGAAAAAAAATTACTTACTAATTTAGACTTAGGTGACTCTATGTGTACATCAGAGAACTTTGTGAGTAAATGTTATTACAGGTATCATCATCTACAAATATGAAAATTTGTTTAGAAGAATTGCACATTTAACCTATATTGTATTGCTTGCTGTCTTGGAGAGAGAATAGGGGAGAAAGGGAGAAAACTTTGGAGCACAAGGTTTTGCAAAGATGAATGTTGAAAACTATCTTTACATGTATTTGGAAAAATAAAATACTATTTTAAAAAGAAGAAGAAATATAATCGTCTGAGTGAAAACTCCACTTTCTAGTTTTAGGAATTTTGGGTTAAGCAAGTGAGTTGGTTTTCAAGAAAAATAGAAATTCACTTACTTCTAAGCTTTCATTGTTGAGTTTAACTGACAATGCCAATAGACTCAGTCAAGTCATCTATCTTTAACATGCTAAGACAGTTGAATCAAGAGTTTCAGAAATCTACAAAGTTGTTCTAGCTATTTTAAGAAAGAAAAATTGTAAGGAGAGAGAGTTGTTGTCAACTTTTTGGAGCTTCTCTAGAGGAACTGTATTTCTTAACATTAGTGTTTCCAAACTTTATTATTTTGTAGTGAAATTCATTGATCAAGCATTAAGTTTCTTCTCTGTATAAGGTGCTGTGCTAGTCTTTGGGGATACAAGAACAAAATGAAAAACAGTTCAAGAAGCTTAATTTTGGAGCCAGGAAGGGGGAGATGTAATATTTATTCAGATAAATATTAGATGAATTGAGTACTATTCAATTATAGTCAATGCAAGCTCTTCTCCTTCCACATTCCCAGCTTGATTTGCCAGTGAGGAAAGAACTCTCATATAACATATGTTTCATCTTTCCTTGCCTCATTTCTCTCCTACTTCCTTCATCAATTTGCCCAGGAAGAAGAAACTCCTCTACACTGTGCTGCCTGGCACGGCTATTACTCTGTGGCTAAAGCACTTTGTGAGGCTGGTTGTAGTGTGAACATTAAAAACAGGGAAGGAGAGACTCCACTTTTGACAGCTTCTGCTAGGGGTTACCATGATATTGTAGAATGCCTTGCAGAACACGGGGCTGACCTTGATGCAACCGACAAGGTGAGTAATGGGTGATTGAGTCACACTTAGCGGGAGATTATATGTGTCGAATGAGAGTGGTACAGAACTCCCCGTGCTCCTAAATTACTTTTCCTAAAATAACACACTCAAATTCAGGAAGCTGTAATGCTTTTAAATAGACTAAGGAAGGTTTTCTGCTCCAAGGAGTATGTCTATGACCTTTCCTAAAAATGACTCATCTTTTAAAAAAAATGTTATTCTTTTTAACATTTGACATTTATCATGTAATAGATTTTCTAATTAAGCAGATGTTTAATTTTCTTTTCCACTTTTTTTTAATTTGGGGAGTAGTAATAGTAATAAATATTGAACAAAGTGATGAACCTCACTAAACCTTACAAATAACAAAATACTGTTAATTTTAGGATAAGTAGTTCATTTATTTTAGGTACTTTGTATTTTATAGAAAGATAATATATTCAGAAAAATTAAATTGATGTAATAGAATTTTTTAAGTCAGAAATTTTTAATATAATCTAGATATAGTGCATATTTACTTAAAATGAGAATATTTTGTCACTGGGCATATTATACTATATTATAAAGTATTCACTTGGTCTAAAGTTAAAATAATCATAAAAAAATCCAAGTCTCCTATACATGAGAGATCCTACAATGTAATATATTGAATTTATTTCTGATATTATATATAGCAAGATTTATTAAGTGTTAAGTAGTAATCTAAAGAATCAGATATGGTATACAAACCCTTTTACCATAATGCTACAATATGGCCTTGAGAAGGCTCTTACTATTGCTTTAGCAATCTCCTGATGTTAATTGAAAAAATTAATATCCTTTTCCCCATAGCAAAATGATGAAAATTGCTGAATCAATATTTTATAACTTTTAAGAAGATATCTGATTAGAAAGTACAATTTAAGAAATAAATATTACTTTTGCCATGCTGATGTAGATAGTTTTAAAATGCATATTCTGGTTATCAAAGTACTGTCCAGACAGTACTTCATTGTTAATTGGATGGGTTTCTTCAGTTTGAACATTTTTTTCCACTGATGCAGATCACAGCCCTTCCATGCCTTTTCACCCTGTGTAGTCCTCATGAATATCTTTCCAAAAGTCCCTATCTCTTCAATGCACTGGAGGCCATTCTATTGTCTTTTAATATTTTAAAGCTACCAGTATAAAAATGAAGATGTCCATCTATTATATAGTCTCTCATTCTCACCATGTGACTGGATAACCTCTTCTTCAAGACATACATTTCTTTCTCAGCACTTTTTGTGTATAAATCATTGACATAGTTATATCCTGTGGTCTGCTTGTAAACACCATCCTAAATTCCAAGTTAAGCAAATCATATGGGCAGCTTAATCAGCAAATATTCACAACCTTTCTGATTTAAATTTACTCCTACTATTTTATAAAGTTGTCCCCTAAGCAGTGAGATTCTGTCACTGATGAGACTGAGTCAGTGGGGGAGGGGAGGGAATTAGGAATTTTATCCATGTTCATTTGAAAAATGTTTCATCATTTGTTGTGTCTATTTTTAGGATGGACATATAGCTCTTCATCTTGCAGTAAGACGATGTCAAATGGAAGTCATCAAAACCCTCATCAGTCAGGGATGTTTTGTTGATTTCCAAGACAGACATGGAAATACTCCGCTGCATGTGGCCTGCAAAGATGGGAATGTACCTATTGTGGTGGCACTATGTGAAGCAAACTGTATTCTGGATGTCACTAACAAGGTAAACAAATGAGAAAATGACAGTGTGAATAATGGCTGCCATTTAAATTTAACTGATTTGGGATTTTTTTTGCCAACTTTATGTTTCCTTCCATTTTGCAAAGTAAATAGAATCCATGTGACACACAAAAAAAGGAAAAATACTTATAAAAAGTATTTGAAATTGCTGCACTAAAAAAAAAATTCACAAGTGAGGAAAAAGAAAATTTCTTACAATAGTAAGATCTTCCAGCCTTATTTTAAAATACATCATATGGGGCAGCTAGGTGGCACAGTGGATAGAGCACCAGCCCTGAAGTCAGGAAGACCTGAGTTCAAATCTGGTCTCAGACACTTAACATTCCCTAGCCGTGTGACCCTGGGCAAGTCACTTAACCTCAAGTGCCTCAGCAAAAAGCAAAACAATAAATAAAATAAAATAAAATATATCATGTGCTACCATGAATTAATCAATTAACTGATTAATCACTAACTATATGTGCTAAGCACAAGATAGAAAAAGAAAAATGAAGACAGTTTTTCTTTGAACTTTCACTACATTTGAGAGAGAGAGTACAACAAAAGAGTTCAACTGTAAGACAAATGGCAAGACTTGGAGATCCTTCAGTTACACCAGCTTATGAGGTAACAATGTCTAGGCATCTGGAGGATGCTGCAAGGACTTTAGGTTGCAATGGCAGGGCAGAAAATAAGGCTTAATGGTCCACTATCTCACTGGAAGGTTTGTAGTTGGTGATTCCCAATTCATCCAATAGTATGAACAATTCTTTTGCTCTTCATACCCTACTACTCCCTTAGAGTCTGGATAAGGGCAGGCTAAAGGAAAGGCCGCTCAATTGGTGATTCCTCTGGGATCTGAGGACTGTAGTAGGGGGAGAGAGTAAAGGGAAAGAAAGAGAAACAGGATCTTAGCTGGCAGTTCCTCTGATTAGATGCATTCTGGGCAATGTGGGGGTGTTTGGCAGTGGAGTGAAGGGAAGCATGAGGATGTCCTAGTGTTGTTTTTAAATTTCTTAGATGTTGCAGCCAACCCACTGGAAGCTGGGAATGTGGTGCAGGTGGCACATTATATTCTATAAATTTTAACACTACAAAGAGAATAAGTGAAAAATATAAGGGAAAAGGAGTATGACTAAAGAAAACTTGGGTTCAAATTCTACCCTTGCTTCTAATTAGACATCATAGATCACTGCCCTATTTCTGCCTTACCCCCTTCCAGTACAATGTGAGCTTCTCAGGGCTTAAACTTCTTGTTTTGCCTTTCTGGCCAAGCCCCTAATATACAAAGTATCTAATATTAACATTCTTGTTGCCATTATATTTGTATAACATTGGACAAGTCACCTAAATTCTGTGATCTTTAGTTTTCTCATCAGCAAAAGAAGGGAATTGAATTGACTGGGTTTTGAGGTCTTAGCAAGTTCTAGACCAGTAATCCTACATCAGGACTATTTTAATAAAGGATTTAGTTGTAAATCATAATACTTGAGTTCTGTCTACCATCAGCTTTCCCCCCTAAATATATACATGGCCATGAGAAAAACTATAAATCTTTTCTTTGCTCCAAATATTTTATAAGATAAAGAGATCTATTTTCTGAATAAGTTAGAGAAGGAAGAACAATGAATTAAATGTACATAAAAGATTTTCATAAGGATTGTGCAATATAAGTACAAAGTGTTGCTTTCCAGAAGTTGGATAACTTATCTTCATTTCTTCCTACCCAGTTTTTTTTATGATTTTGTTACCAAAAACCATAATCCAGCCTGCCATTTATATTCATGGACATAGCTCTGACAATTTAGTCATAAGTAAAAACACTGTTGGTTTGTTTGGGTTGGTTTTTGTTTTTAACTTTTTCCCCTTAGAACCAAATCCAAAAAAGGCCAGAGAGAATGAAAAATGATTTCATTGAGAATGAACTTGTATTTTGGGAGGCACACATTTTAATAGACATACTATTTTTTATCAAGGTTTGTTTCATGTACATAGATTAATTACTGTGACATTTGGCAAATTATGCCTCTTTAAAAATGTTGCTGCTCAAACCTATTATGAGATCATGCATAATAGAAATTAAACATACTTCATATTTTAGGAAGCATGAAAAAGCAATATACTAGGTCCTCACTATTAACTGCTGGTATAAGGCAATCTTACTCTAATATAGCTGAATCAGTCATATAATTTTAAAATAGCTTCACAATAAAGCCAAATGTGATATTAAACAGCAGTAAGACTTGGACCTTCCCCCGGGGAATCTTGATATGAATAAAAGGTTGCTTTGGAGAAAATTCCTGCTGTTAATTTGATACCTTTAGTTTTGCTTATTATGTTATCTGCTAGTTGACTCTGTGCTCACAGTGCCTGACATTTAGCTTTAAATATCTTTTTCAATGTGAAGGTGAAGGAACATTGTGCTCTCATGCTGTTTTGCAGTAACATTTAGGCAGGAATGAGGAGTTACTTCTGCCATCATCCTACCCAGTGCAAAATGCATTCTCTCAAAATGTGGCAGTTTGGCTTCCCCTTTCTTCTTGTTTATTTTTGCAAAAAAAAATTGAAAAAATAATGCTAGAATATCAGTCAGTCACTTAGCATGTATTAAGCATTTACTGTGTTCTAGGATCTGTGCTAATATCTGAAGGCTAACCAGTTCATTTAGTAAAACTATAGGATTGTGGAAATGTTATAGATTTTTTTGTTTGTTTAAAGCTGTCCTGATATAACATCTACTTCTCATTGAAGGATTTTCCATTTGAGAGTTGCAGGTCCATTTGAATGGGCAACTCAACCCAGATCCGTTATCCACAACTTTTTTAGCAGAGAAGTTTAGCTAAGTGAAAGCAAATGCTAGATATTTCAATTATTTCATTATGAGAGCAACAGTACCTAAACTCAGGGATCATCAGTTTAAAAATAAACTAAATTAAAAATAAATAAGTTTTTTATTGGTACCTTTTTGCAGAGACTGTATTTTGTTTTTTTTTCTTTCCCTCTCTTTCTCACCAGAAAGTCACTTTGTATAAGAAAGAATTTTTAAAGAAAGAAAAACAGAAAAAATCAGTCAAAAATAAAACATCCCAAAAAAGAAAATATATGCAATATTCTTCATCTGTATACCCCTAAACCAATAAAAAGTGGAGTGGAAGGAGATGTTTTCTTCTATCTCTTTTTTGGGACTGAGCTCAGGTTTTGTTATTGTTTATTTGTTTTAACCAATTTACTTTTAAACTTACTTTCACAATATTCCTAAATTTGGATAAATCCCTTGCCTTTTGCAGAACAGTTTAGGCTTGTCTTGTTCTATCTTCTACTTTTTGAGAAAAGGTGACAGGAAGAGCAGTGTTTTTAGAACTATGAAAACACAAAGATAATTGAAAGATCTAATTAGCTCATCAAATCACATTCTGCCATATTGTGAGCATTTTAAAGCAATCAGCTTGTCAGTGCAGCTACTGAGCAATGATATCATCCTAAATTTAAGGTAGATTGACATTTTCCCCCTGTAGATACTGATTATTTAACCTTTTATATGTTGACTACATCCCCCAAAAATTAAAAAATGGGAACTCAGATTATAATTTCATACTACTTATGTGTGGAATATGAACCTTGGCTCTCATTACTCTAAAATATAACTGTATCGTTATTCTTCCACCAAGGGCCTTTTAAGGCCTTCCTTTAAGGAAGAGCTATTTTCTTATAATTATTGAAAGAACAAAGGACAATAAAATACATGGCAGCCAGAGATAATGAGTGAGAATCATAGCTGTTTGATCTCTTATGGGCTAGACATTTGTTGGGAGATGGGAAAGGAAAAAACAAAAATAAAGGATTTTCACTGGGGGCAAGAAAGCCCTTATTGAAGTCAAAATCTGAAAATGTGAGAGACATTTGCCAAGTCCCTCATCTCTGTTGAGCTCATTCATTACCTAAGTCATCTCTTACCCTCTTCATTGACCTTCCTCCCTTCCATTAGTTCTGAATCCTACTGCCAAAATTATCTACCACTACTGTCAGGTTTTGGTGAGGCACCCGGATGTGATCTCTGCTTCTATAGGGCTCCCATGAGTGTGGACACTCAGGCTGCATTGAGAATGCATCATCCAACAGGACATGTCTCCTCTCATTGGCCTTGCGTGTGACCTCATGGACCTGATATAACTCATGGGATCAGGAAGTAGGGGGAGTGCAGGATGTGAACACGTTCTATAAAGACTTGTGTTCGCAAGCTCCTGTGTCCATCCGGCTGCTCTGTTGAACAATGAACTTTCACTCAGCGAGGCGGCAGCCAGAAACATCTGAAGACCTGGGATAAGGTAAGACTGGCAACCGGAGACCCCGGGGAGGTCACAAGGTCAGAAACCCCAGAGTGGAGGTCTCATAGGATGTCATTTGTTCTCCTACTACATCCCACCTAGTTTTATCTAACCCAGTATGCTCAAGCCAAGAGGAAGTTTGCCAGATACGTTCTACAAACGTACGGCAAACTTTGAAGTGAATCTTCAGCCCCTGCTTCTTAGCTAATTTATAGACTTGGGCTGTGTACATCTCTGTGTCATCGGACTTGATCACAGGTAAACTCATATCCTGACCCATAATGCTTCCCTGCCTTCCCGCTTATCCTTTAGCAAGGCTGTAGAACCTTCCCTTACAGGGCCTGGTGACCCTGAAAGCTCTGCTCCCCGTTGGGCCGCCACTTGTGACCTCCCCCGGGTCACCAGTCACCAGTCTTACCTTATCCCAGATCTTTGGACATCTCCAGCTGCCACCTCACTGAGCGACAGTTCATTGTTCAACAGAGCACCCCGACACAGGAGCCTGCAAACATAAGTCTTTATCGTACAGGATCGCATCCTGCACTCCCCCTACTTCCTGGTCCTGTGAGTTATATCAAGTCTATGAGGTCACACGCAAGGCCAATGAGAGAAGGAGACATGTCCTGTTGGATGATGCATTCTCAACACAGCCAGGATTTCCACACTCATGTCAGCCCTATAACAGCAGAGATCACATCTGGGTGCCTCAGGCCTTAAGGCCTTTTTACTTCCTCACTGCACCCTGCTTAGTGCCTCACCAAACCCTAACACACTACTATCTTCACCATATTACTGCATTTGTCAAAACTTTCTTTTTTTTACACTTATTTGAAGTGGCCTTTGACCCCAGATTTATTTCAAACTGTTTTCTTTCATGTATTCTACCTTCCAACTAAACTGTATTAATAGCAATAATATCTGATATATTCTGGCCTCTCCTACTTATACAAATTATGCCCCTCAAATGCCTAAATCATATTCACTTCTCATCTCTGACTAGTGAAAGCTTTGTCTTCCTCTTCTTAACCTTAATGGATTCTTATCCAACTTTTATCCTTAATCTCTTCCTCTATATGTTTTATCAAGTTCTAAATTTTGGTGTATCATTACCTTTGTAGTCCTCAAGAATAGACCCTACTTTTTTATCTTTATGTTACATTATATGCATATAGTAGTAGTTTCATAAATACTTGTTGACTTAAATTGAATTATCCATGATCTTCAAAACAATAATTTTAACACAACCTAATTAACTTTACAATTGCCCTAACTACTTTAATTCTATATCGTTAATGCTGACATTCAACATATTTGTCTATTCCTCTAGATCAGCAAGTAATCACAGCCAGAATAGCTTAGAGTCATATTTAGAGGGGTTCTCAATGGACATCCAATGCAACTGATATATTAACAGGAATCCTTTGTGTTAAATCCCCAAGAAGTAGTCATTCAGACATCTCTTGAAGCCTCAAATAAAGAACTCACAACTTCAGGAAGCATTCATTTCACTTTTGGATAGCTCTTATTAAAATTTTCCCTCTTATATTTACTTAAATTTGTTGCTCTTCACCTTTCACACATCTTATTGTTCTACTTTCTGGGGCAAAAGGGAAAAAAAAGATTAAATTCTTCCACCATAATCCAGTCTATAAAATACTTGAAGACAGACATAATGCCACCCCATATTCAGACAATTAGTCCTCGAAAAGGACTATGACATCAGGGAGATGATGTCATGATATGCAAGTGAATTGGATTTACATGAGGGAGGGTTTTACAAGTTCACCTGCTTCACTTTCCCCTCCAATACCATCTGGGTTCATTGGCAAGATATTGATCAAGATGACTAGAGATGGCCCTGGATGAAATGGCCTTGGCCTAAAGCTAAGGTTTTCGACAAGTCTCAGTTGTTCACACCCATTCAGTGATTAAGGATAGGCAGCAATTGAGGCAAAGAATCTCCTCTTTTACCCAGTCCAAAAAGTCTAAATAAATAATAAATGAATGGATGAATCTGGGAGGGGAATACCCTCAGATTTTCTGGTCAAAGCAGAAATGACTGCTTATTTACATTCAAAATGAGTTAATCATTTTGATTTTACATCCTGTTATATCAGTCAAATCTGGTATGACTCTTCTTTGGATGCAGTATAGATTATCAGTGTCCTTTCCAAACAATAGTGTCCAAAACTGGACAAACTGCACAAAGTGAAGGACTTCATTGAATTAGGGAATCTAAAGAATAAATAGATTGAACAAAAATAAAAATCAGGAGGAGAATAAGGGGAAGAAATGAATAACAATCTTATCCTATCAATAATCAATTTATATATGACAGGGTAATATAAAGGAATGTCTCTGGGTTGGGGAGAGAAGCTGGGAGTATGGATACAAATTATGAATAGTTTAAACTGAAGAGGAAAGGTGCATGAGAAGTACCTAATTTCCACTTCCCTGCATTTGTGGTGGTGAGAAAGTAAGAATACAGCAATGAGAAGTACATCATTGATAGGGGACTGGGATATGTGGGAGATGGATATAGCCATATAACAAACATAAGCAGGAAAGGCATGGAAGCCCTACTTTTGATGTAATCAGAAATATATATCTAAACAATATGAAATCACAGCAGACAGAAAAAAATGAAAATTATTACTCAAATCTAGTATAGTCAGTTATATGCCAGCAAAATGGAGAGTTGAAAAAATGAATAATTACAAAAATAAAATATACAAAATAGCAGATTATGATGTAGTCTAATTTAAGACAAAGATCAAACTAAATCAAAAAAAATAAATCAAGGAATATCAAATATGTATGACTAAAACTTAAAGCTAGCATTATTAACTAGAAACTTTTTCAATAAAGCAAGGATGCTCCTCTTCACTATTATCTGACATAATTCTAGAAATGCTAACTGTGGCAATAAGATAAAATTAAAATAATGACAGAAATTCTATTCAGAAAAACTATAAAATTCTTGGGAATTTACCAAAATACATATAGTTTTTACATAATTACAGTAATAAAACATCCTCTATAGAAATAAAAGCATATATTTGGAGATATAGTCACTGCTCATGATTGTCTCATGTCCATTATAATGAAAATGACAATACTATGTAAATTAATTTGCAGATTGAGCACTGTACTAAAAATTACATAATATACTATTATTATTTAAGATAATAATTTAAATTATATTATTATATACTGTTATGTTGCAGATGGGTTTCTTTTTTAGAGTAGTATAGGAATAGTGATTGGATATGTATCAAACCTGTGGTTTCATTTACTCCTAAGAGTAAACTCCCTCTACCAATTCAAGTCACCACATTCTCTATAATTTATTTTGCTTATGATACTTAGCAGTTCAGTGACTTGCCAAGTATCATTTAATTAGTATGTATCCATCCATTTTGCCACACTTTTAGAATTAGAGAAAATAATCAACTGAAAGAACAAAAGTTCTCAGATCTCCAGAAGGGGGAGTGGGGAAGGGGAAGAGAGGGAATGTTAATATTACTATGCCTCAAACTATATTCAATTATCATCAGCATCATTTAGTACTAGATAGAAAAAGTTAAATGAAACAAACTACATAAGTGGAAACAATCAAAAGTAGCTCGATCTTTAATAAACCCCAAAACAGAGTTTTTGGGGAAAGACTCCCTTTGTAACAGAAACTACTGGGAAAATTAGAAATCAAATTTGGTAAAATTAAGCTTAGACCAACATCTTATGTACTACAATATTTTTCAAATGGATAGATGGCCTGATCACAAAATATTATCCCATAATGTCCCATAAATAATAATTATATTGGTAGAATACCAAATCAGATACCTTTCTCAAATATGGCTAGAGGGAGAATTCTTAACCTAACAAGGCAGAGATTATAGATAAAGGTTATTGTAATAGATAAAATAAACAAAGTTAACTGCATAAGTAGCTGTCTTTCACAATTGATCATCATTACTGTTTCTGTTCTTGTGTATAATATTCTCTTGGTTTAGTTTCTTTCACTTTGTGTCATGAACATAATCTTAATAAAATTTTCACTTCCATGTCTACCTTTTCTAAAGTAAGTATCTTTAAGAAATAGCTAAGTTTGATGTTGGAAAAGTCCTTTAACCTCTTTTGGCCTTGGTTTTCCCATCTGTAAAATGAAGGAGTTGGATTAGAGATGGCTTCCAAATCTCTTCCAGTCTTAGATCTTTGATCCTATGATTAACTATTTCCCTAAGAGCCTCAGTTTCTTATCTAGGATTTTATACTATGCAAAGAAGCTTTCTAACTTCAATCTGGAATATTAGACATTTCCACAGGAATCACCACAAGTAAATAATGGTTTCCAAGTTTAAGAGGGCTTGGGATATCCTCAGGCATGTCCCAGATCCACAGCAAGGGATGGCAGCATTCCTCACTATTGTTAATATCAGATTGGCACATGTTTCAGTACTCTTTCAGGATTCTTCATCATCTCTCTATCTTGTGATCAGTACTTGATGTCATTTCAGCATAGATCCTCCTGATAGCTTTCCATCATTTTTCTAAGAAAAGATGATGCTTTCTTTTCTGAGAATTCAGCCGTTTTTCTGTATAGAAAGAGCATAGCATCTGTTTGCTTAGTTCTGAAGGTTTAGTTCTTCTTCCATTACTTATTTGTGTGACCTTCTTCTACCCTACTCATATAAATTTACATTTTCCTCTATTCCTTCAGGATCTTTGCCCCTTTTATCCCCATGAAATATTTCTTCATTTTTTTTATTTTCATAAAACATTTAACTCTAATAAATTAATGGCAATATAGTATAATAGAGGACTGACCTTGTTATCAGAAAACTTGACCTCTGACATATTTTGGTTCTCTGACCATAGGCAAGTTATTTACCTTCTCAGTGTCTGAAGAAACTCTCTAAGACAGGTAACTTGCTGTTTGCATCAGTGAAGTCAACTTTCCTGCTAGGAGTTCCCTATACAGACAAAATTATAGGTTTGTACCAAAAACAAAAACCTGGGAAATAGTGAGGTATTCCTGAATCACAGTTACTTCTTCTAGCAAGAAGACTAACCCACATTATTATAAACACATAATTATAATTTACTTTTAAAGAAACATAAATATAGTCTCAGGACAATAGAACATACATTGACTTTTCTTACTAAAACTCGCACCCTCAGTGCTCTGCATCTCTTGCTGTTAATTCTTGCTACTGGTGGCTATCACAAACATTATATATATATATATATATTTATATTTATATATATGTGTGTATCTGTATAGATATAAAATACACATAACATATGTACATATATATTGCATGTTTCCATATAGACACATATTTGTAGATATATACATACATGTGCCCATGCATGTGTATATGTACATGCATATATTGTATATATCCATATCAATGCATGTGTATATGAGTGCTTGTTGTGATACCAGAGCATCTGTTACTAGAGTTTTATTTATGTCCAGTGACATTTTTTATTCTTCTCCTAGAATGTACTCTAAACTTCTCAAGGCAACACACATACTTTCAATTTGATGAAAGATTTTTATCAGTATAATTCTCCTTGCATTTTGTAGAGATTCATACAGACTGAATTCTATTCACTTATATAAAGCATTCCATCTCAATAAAAAGAAGCCATAGTGTAAGGTGATAGTGCCAAATTCAAAATAGAACAAGGACTACTAAGCTGTGCATAAGGATTCCTGCAGGATGTATATTGACTTACTTTGAAAATGTAATGTTACCCTACACACCTGTCAGATTGGCTAAAATGACAGGAAAAGATAACGATGAATGTTGGAGGGGATGTGGGAAAACTGGGACACTAATACATTGTTGGTGGAACTGTGAATGGATCCAACCATTCTGGAGAGCAATTTGGAGCTATGCTCAAAAAGTTGTCAAACTGTGCATACCCTTTGACCCAGCAGTGTTTCTACTGGGCCTATATCCCAAAGATATCTTAGAGGAGGGAAAGGGACCCACCTGTGCAAGAATGTTTGTGGCAGCCCTTTTTGTAGTGGCTAGAAACTGGAAACTGAAGGGATGCCCATCAATTGGAGAATGGCTGAATAAATTATGGTATATGAATGTTATGGAATATTATTGCTCTGTAAGAAACGACCGGCAGGATGATTTCAGAGAGGCCTGGAGGGACTTCCATGAACTGATGCTGAGTGAAATGAGCAGAACCAGGAGATCATCATACACAGCAACAACAATATTACAAGATGATCAATTCTGATGGACATGGCTCTCTGCAACAAAGAATTGTCTCAAACCAGTTCCAATTGTTCACTGAAGAAAACCATATACACCCAGAGAGAGGGAAATGAAATATGGGCCACAACTTACATATTCATGATCTCTATTGACATTTGCTTGCATTGTGTTGCCTTTCTCTGATTCTTTTTTTTTCTTGTAGATAGGATTTTTCTTGCATAACTTCTCAAGTATTTCAACATTATTAACATGTAGTGGACTTCCTGCCATCTAGGGGAGGGGAGGAGACTGGGGGTAAAATTTGTAATGGAAAGCTTTGTAAAGATCAATGTTGGGGAACTACCCATACATATGTTATACAAATAAAAAGCTTTAATAAAAAAATGTAATGTTACCTATATTTTATTGTGTTTTTATTTATTTTGTTAAACATTGCTCAATTTCATTTTAATCTGATACCTCTGTGTGATAAAGAGCTGGTAATGGCCAAAAAACCTTTCCCACCTCTGATATATATACTGGTATGTGAACATGAAAGAGTTATTTACTTTCACAGTATATTAGACATCCTTCCAAGACTTTTAAGCTACAAAGATTTAACTATCTGAGAATTCCCTTATTTCTCAGTAATAGTATTTTTCCACATTTGACCAGAAACATGGTGATTCTGGGCTTCACATTTATGGTATCTTGATTGTAACTCTCAGGGAATCTTTAAAATACTTAATTATGACTATAGGGAAACATGTGGGCAGCTAGGTGGCATAATAGATAAATTGCTGGGCCTGGAGTCAGGAAAACCTCCTGAGTTCAACTCCAGCCCCAGAAACTTTCACTGGGTGATCATGGGCAAGTCAACTTAACTTCATTTGCCTCGGTTTCCTGATTTGTAAAATGAACTGGAAAAGAACTGGTGAATCAGTTCAGTATCTTTGCCAAGAAAACCCCAAGAAAGGGTCACAGAGTCAGATATAATTTAAATGACTCCATATAGGGGAATTGAAGGTTTAACATGGAGATCATGAAGACAGAGCACACAGATTTCTTGAGTCATGCGTGATTTGATCAAATTAGGGATCTGCATTTGCCCCTTCTTTTTTCTGATTTGAATTAACTTATTTAATCTGTAGAGAAAAACACCTAAAAATTTTCCCTCTTATGTTGTCTCTCCTGTTAGGTGGTGAAAGCCTTAAAGACAGACACAATATTTGCTATATTTATTTGTAGTTTCCAAGTTGTGATTTTCTGTGGAGCTGCCACTCATGGGACCATTGAGTGGATATGATCACAAATATCAATATGTTTTTCCTCCTTTCTTAGTATGGCCGAACTCCTCTACATCTGGCAGCCAATAATGGAATTCTAGAAGTGGTCCGGTATCTTTGTCTCACTGGTGCTAATGTGGAAGCTTTAACGTCTGTAAGTATCAACTGTATGTCCTTGGTTCCCTTTGCTTTTGACAATAGGAAATCTTTTAAAATCCCTGATGCCTCAAGGGGCTAAGGGAAAGGCACTGCTTGGCAACTACTTCTGAAGCAGAGAAGCTGATATTAAGCTTTAAACTTCTCAACTATATGCAGATAAACATCTGCCCACGCAGAAACCAGTTTACTGTCTGGTTAATGTTTTATCCTCTTTTCAATTCAACAGTTTAGGTCTCTTAAGGTACTACTGTTTCTTAGTCGTTTTTGCTTCATGTGTTAATGTGTTAAGTAATAACCTTTCAATTTTTATTAGCTATGTATATTTTTGTATTTTTAATGTTTGCCCTTTTCCACAATGACAATGACCGTTCATGCCTTCTTTATTTGAGTTAGTGAATGGGTAAATTGGCATGCAGGTGAGTCATGGAGCAATTATTGTGTTTACCTGCCAAACTGGTTGGTTTCATGATTCTGGCTTCAGCAGCCAATTGGCAGAAGTCCTTGACAAATTATGACTTTGTAGTCCATAATAAAATGATAAGAACAGGTACTGTATGTGTCTTAGAGCTAGGAAGGATGGAGGAGAATAGTGACAAAGTAAGGAAATGTCAGCTGCAGTGGTATATGGAAGGTGTACTAGCCCTGTGCTCTTAGACATCTAATAATAATCATAGTAATATTTAACATTTGTATAGCACCCACTACTTGCCAAACATTATGCTAAATGCTTTCATTTGATACTCATTACCCTGGGAGGTGTTGCCATTATTATCCCTATTTTACAGATGAGGAAACTGATGTAAACAGAGGTTAAGTTACTTGTCCAAGGTCACACAGCTAGTAAATGTCTACGGTCACATTTGAACTTAACTCTTCCTGACTCATGTTTTATCTACTGCATCAACTAGTCATCCTGACTATGGTAGTAAGAAAGCTTGGCAAGGATCCTGAGATAGTAGCCAACTGAACTCTATTGATACTATTTGATTGGGATAGCAAACTAGTCAATGTGATGAAACTGCTCCTCTGAATGTAAGAAAGAGATATGGTGGCCTAGAGGAGCAGACTGTGTGTCCCTACTTCAAATATCTATGATGATCAGCTTGACATGAAGCATAGTGCAGAAAGTAGTGGCTCCTCCATGTTCTGGTACCACAACAGGATCATATACATCAGAACAAATACCAATGATTCACCTGTTATAAATGTTTTATTGCAGATGATGCTTTCCATGAAATGGGTAAAATTTATGTACACACAAAATGTACTGAAGGCATGAATATTTACATTTTGTACCAGTGCTATGTCATCATAAAATTGGGAACAAACCTCACAAATTACAGGAAAAGAATTGCAACTGCTTTCTCTTTTTCTTAAAATAAATTTATTATTTATTATTAGCTTCTTTTCTTTTAAAAGTTTGAATTCTAAATTATCTTTCCCTCTCTCACTTCTCTCACCAACTTGAGAAGGCAAGCAAGAAGATATAATTTGTATATGTGAAATCATGCAAAACATATTTATATCAGCCATATCACAAAAAAAGCAAAAGAAAAGAAAGTGAGAAAATTACACTTTGATTTGTACTCAGAGTTCATATAGTCTCTCTTTTAAAGTAGATTGCATTTTTCATCATGAGTCCTTTGGAACTATCTTGATTCATTGTATTGATCAGAATAGCCAAGTCTTTCACAGTTGATGATCATTACAGCATTGCTGTTACTGTGCATCGTTCATATAGATCTTCACATAATTGTTATCTTTTTCTGAAACCACCATTCTTGTCATTTCTTATGGCACAATAACACTTTCTCCTAATCATATATCACAACTTATTTAGCCATTGCCCAATTGATAAACATCCCTTAGATTTCTGATTCTTTGCCAACTCAAAAAAGATCTGTCCTGTCCTTTTTTCTCCTGGGACTTTAAAAAAAGATAAGCTGGTTTGCATGTTTGCCTTGAGTTCTAAAAGGTTCTACTTTTTTGGGAAGTCTGAGAATGGGCCAGTAAAGAGACTTACCTTTCCAAGTGTCAATATAGATAAGTAATCAATAAGTTAGCTATTTAGTGATGAACTCTTTAACCATGGCAACCCATACAAAATATTCCTTAGTCCTGCATGCCCATACCTACTTCAGCCTTGACAAGGACTGAGTAACAGAGAAGAAGAATTACAATTTTTAAATCATTTATAAATTATAACGTGGAAATTTTTTTTTTAAAAATTATGGTTATTAATGCTCTAAATGATAGCTAGAGATTCAATGATAGCTGGATAATATAATGGATAGGGTGATAGACCTGGAGTCAGCAAGATCTGAGTTCAGTTGTGGGCTCAAGACATTTACTAGGATCAAGTGAGGTAATATTAGTAATATGTTTATTACAGTGTCTGGCACATAGTAGGTGATATATATATATATGTAATGTTTATCCACTACTTCTCCTTTATCCCTAAATGGGAGATCTTATACAGTTATAAACGAGTAGACTTAGTACTAGAGGAATTCAGTTATACTAGTCTTAATATTCTTACTTTAAAGGAAAGCAGAAAAGGTAGGAGGTACAGTGCATAAAATGCTGAACTTCAAGTCAAGGAGACCTGAGTTCAAATTCCTCAGACACTTATTAGTTTTGTGATGCTAAGTCACTTAACTACTGCCTGCCTCAGTTTCCTTTTCTGTAAAATAGGAATAATAAGACCTCCCTTCCAAAGTTGTTTTATGGATCAAATAAGATTATCTATATAAAATGCTTTGCAAACCTTAAAACACTCTACAAATGTTAGCTTTTGTCATCTTCATCATCATCATCATAATTTTTAAACCTATAACTACAATCCAGTACTTTAAGGGAATTGGGTTGGATTTGTCTAAAAATGAACCCAGAAGTAGTTCTGGAATGGAGCAACTCAAGAAATACAGTGTGGTCCTGGATTATCTCCAGTCCAAAGGGAACAATTTTGTATTTTATTTGGGAAGCATGGTAGTCTACTCTACATGTGCCCAAATTTAAACTAAGTGTTCCTTGTTCTACCTTAAAGTAGACTTTAACCCTCATTTTGGCCTTACCACCCTAACTTCTGAAGCTTTCCCAGGCCTAGTCTAAATGAAAATGGCCCTTGATTGGTATTCAAAGTCACAAAGTTGAGGCACTATTCACTTAGCTAGATTCAACTTGGGGTTTTTTGGCTAGACATTAATAGAGGAGCCAGAATAAAATCTTAGAATTGGAAAATACTTTCCTTCCCCTAAAAATAAATTTAAAGCCCAAAGCTTAGAGAATGTTTTGATTTTTTAAGAATTTTATTTAGAAATTGCTTTATGTCTTTATGTTTATACATTTTTGTTGATATCAGCCTACAATCATACTAACCCATTAGCCCTACCTATGTGGATTTTATGTGTCTTAAGACACATTTTTAGGGTCTCCTTAGTACAAAATCACTGCACTTAAAATACACTCATAATTGTGCTTAAAAGGAAAACATATCATAACCCCAGTCCTACTACAGAAAAGTGAATGAACTGATTACTTTTTGGAGGTGGGCTAATGTTTTAGGTGGCACAGAAATACCATTAGTATGGTAGACAAAGCAATTTAATAAATATGTCTTGTGACCTGAAATAATTACTATACTTATAGGACAGGAACCTTGAACTGATGCATAAAAGCTGTGCCAGACAGAAACACAAGTGTAATTATTTAGAAAAATAGAAGTGAGCTGATTTTGTATTAAATCACTAGCTTGTGGAACTTGTTCAATTAAATGTCAAGAGCAAAGTGCTGTGGACCTCTTTATTTCTTCCTTATCCTCATTGAAGCTCTTTAATTTACAAGTTTCATGAATAGTAAGGCTATCCTCTTTGAACCTTCAGTAAGTAATCCGTGTACCACTCTTAATTAGATCCTCTGCATTTCTTTGTACTGTTATATATTCTAATGTTCCTCTGTCCTAATATCCTAATTCTATTAGAATGTGAGCTCCTTGAAGGCCAGGATCTTTTTATTTGCCTTTTTTTTGTATATCTCTAGCATTTAGCACGGTGCCTGGCACATAGTAAATACTTAATAAATGCTTGTTGATAGACTTACATTATATTATGTTATATTGTATTATATTATGTAGCATAATATTATAAAGTGTAACAGTAACATTTAATATAACATGTTACATTATGTTATATTGTATAACATTAAAATTAGTTTATATTAGGTATTTTATCAGTATGTATTAGGTATTTAAATTTTATATCCTTATTTAATTTTAAAGGTATTTGTTTATGGTAATTAAAATTCTGTATCTAATGACAGTCCTTATACTGTCTGCTTCATCAGGAAAGGGGGAGGTTTAAAACCTGGAATGATGAGCATTCTGAAGAAAGAAATGAATTTTAGTTAATGCTTTTAGGTTCAAAATATATTCAAAATATTATTTCCTGTTTTAACCATTAGCCTGTGAGCTGCTTGAGAGTAGTCCTTTTTGCCTGTCTTAGTATCTCAGCACTTAGCCCAGCACCTAAACAGTTAATTTAAACACTCTAAGTTAAGTAAAAATGGGGAATCCTGAGAGAAACACAATCCTAGTAACTTCCTGCCCCAAATTTCTGATGACATTTAGACTGTTAATGCCCCAGAGGAGAATTGGCAAGTGGAACATGTATCTTTCAGTGGCAAAGAAAAAAACAGTATTTTAACAATTTATTTGTATTTCATAGGATGGGAAAACTGCTGAAGACCTCGCGAGGGCAGAGCAACATGAACATGTAGCCAGTCTTCTTTCAAGACTCAGAAAGGTAGGAAATTTATATTCATCTGAAATAATAATATTATTATTATATTACTTATTATAAGTACTATTACTTATCCTTATTCTTTTAGCAGGGATAAAAACTGATCAGACTGATGTCTTAAGAATACTACTGGGGTGAGGCAGCTAGGTGTTGCAGTGGATAGAGCACCAGATTTGAAGTCAGGAAGACCTGAGTTCAAATTTGGACTCAGATACTTCCTAGCTGTGTGATCTTGGACAAGTCACTTAACTTCAATTGCCTCAGCAAAAGAAATAATAATAATAATACTATAACCAACTGCTAGGAATCATCTCTTCTTTTTTTTTCTTCTCATTCTACTTTTTGTTTATTTTTTTGTTTTTTTCCAAATGTGTAATTTTACCAATGTGTGGGACTCCCTGATATGGAAACTCATACATCAGTTAAATTGTTTTGTCTTATTTTTAATGGGGTGTTTAGAGGCAAGACTTGTCCAGCATTATGTAGCTAGTAAGTTTTTGAGGTCAGTTTTAACTCTCGTGCTTCTAACCCCACATTAGTTTAATTATTGATAAGTTGCCCATGTTAAATGACTTGGCCATGATCCCACACCTTGTTTGTATCACAAATAGAAAGTCTTTCTGATTCCAATACTGGTCTAATACCATTATTGCCATTTTTGTCAGGATATCAAAAAAATTGCTTACTGTGCTTTCACCCACTTATTGCACATTCATAGTTAAGATAGTTCTGCTACCTTTAGAAGAGTAAGTTTTGTCTTTCTCGTAAAACTGAAAAGGAAGAATGGAAAAGCAACCTTCTCCTTTCTCTCACTTGGAGATCCCGGGTATCACTTATATATCTCCTTCTTGGAAGAGCACTTCTAAAACTGATTTAAAATTCTTGCTTTAAGATGACTTTAATTTGAAATATTTTTAGTTCAAGAAAATCAACTGCAAATTTAAACAGTAATGCCTACAAAAACCATCAGATAACCAATAAGAGCAATCTACATTCAAGTTTATCAATATAAAGGAAAATGACAGTTCAAGTTTGCATTCACTACAAAATATGGAAGCAAGAGTTTAACACTTTGGATCCAAGTTCTCAAATTTGCAAAGAATATTAGAAATCATAGAGTTAGAAAGTATCTTTAAAGTCAATTAGTTCAATATTCATTTGACAGATGGATAAAGTAAGGACTAGAACAATTAAGTGATTTGCCAGTTAACACAGTAATAAAAGGCACTTCTTTTGACTCTAAAGTCAGTATTCTTTCTTTTGCTTTAAAAAAATTATACCAAAAAAAATAAAAATAAATTAAAAAATTAAAAAACACAAAACCTCTCCACAACAAGCCAAATTAAGATGAATGAGGATTAAATAAATAAATGTTTAGTTGACAGGAAATCTCTCTAAAGAAGGAAAAATATACCGTTACAAATAATATATCCACATTATTTCTAACAGCTCTCCATGTTGGCTATTTAACCTCAGACTTGCTAATATTTAGCTCACCACCTAATAGTTTTCCATGAAGATTTGCTCCTAGTAGCTGGCAGTGGTTCCCCCATGCCAATGGCTTCCCCTTCTTGATCACTCATCAACTGCTCACCCTTTTAAGGAACAAGAAAGAAAGCATTTTTCAGATGAAAAACCTGAGACCCTCAAAAAGTAAAGGTCTCTTCCTAGAATAGCTCCTTTCATTTTAATCTAAGCGGGAAATGGCTTGTCACTGTCTCGGGAATGCATGAGTATTTGTAAACATTGGACACCCCCCTCCCCAGCCTTTCTCCCCTCTACTTTTTGCTGTGTAGTATAATTCTAATTAGGTGGTATAGTAGACAGAGCACCAAGCCTGGAATCAGAAAGACATGAATTCAAATCCATCCTCAGACTTATGACTATGGATAAGTCACTTAACCCTGTTTGCCTCAGTTTCCTCAACTGTAAAATGAACTGGAGAAGGAATGACAAACCATTCCAGTACCTTTGCCAAGAAAACCCCAAATGGTGTCACAAAGAATTGGACGTGATTGAAACAACTGAACAACAATAATCCCATTTGGCTTTTATGTTCATTCACTTTCCCATTTCCTTCTTTCATTGATTCATTCAAAAAACATTGATTAAGCTAGGTCAGTAGGAACTTACATCCTATTAAAGGAAAACAAAGGAAATAAAATATATTGAATATATCTAGAGGCATTGCAATTGACAGCATGGGAGGGAGAGATATAGGCTTCCGGTGACAGACTATAAGAGTTAAACCATGAAGAAGAGAGATTCTGCAAAGTGGGAGTATAGAGGAAGTCCAGACAAAGGGTATAGAAAGCCTGCATAAAGGCAGGAAGATTGGAATTATAATTTTGTGAGTGAAACTATGTAGACCAGTTTGTTGGAAGGCAGTGTACATGAAGAAGAGTAATACATAACAAATCAGATCGCAGCCAGAAAGTAAAGACTTTAAAAGCCAGAGGGCTTTATATTTTATTCTGGTCACACTAAATGCTTTAGAAAGTTAAATTTCTACCAAGAAGACTAAAGAAGGAAATAACCAAATGCAGAGGAATCAATTAAGAGGCTATTCAAATAGTTAAAAAGTAATGAGGGCCTAGATTTGTGTAAAGTTTGTATGAGTAGAATATAAAGGGGAAATATCTGATAGAATCAACAGAACTTGGCAATTTAGAGGTGAGGGAGTGGGGATGGTGTAGAGGAAGAATATGAGTGAGAAGACTTCAAAAGAAATAAGGAAGTGAAAAGGAGAAAGAATTTGGGGAAAATATTCTATTTGAGGGACACTGAATTGCAGATGTACATGGTACATCCAATTATGGATGTCTGATATATAATTATGAGGATATCAAGATATAATATACCCAAGTTAAGAAAAGAAGTTTTCCTGAGGAGTAAGATAGTAAACCAGATAATGAATTCCTTGAAAAAGAAGAGATAATGATCTTCAGTCAGGTAGAGAATGGCCATCAAGATCTGACAAGGTTGACAAATCCAATAGTAAAAAAAGAGAATTAAATTGCTGAGTGATAATGGATCTTTAAGGGTCAATGTGGAATAAACAAACATAACTATTCTTCCTTCTAGCCTAATGTTTGGAGAGAGAAGTCATGATTGATGGTATATCTAGTACTGGTAAAGGTAGTCAGAGATGGAGTGCTTGGGGGGGAGGAGATGCATAGCCAGGTTTACACATTGCATGAAAACAGAAGGTACAGAGAGAAAGAGCTGAGCTAATGGCTGGTGCATCAGTTTATTAGACTTCCACAGAGCTTCTGTTGGAAGAATTTCAGTTCAGGGGACAGTCATCATAGTTCACACTCTTGGAAAGATATCTTTGGCTTTTCTCCCTCTTTCTCCCCCTCTGCCTTATTAGTTGCCAAGTCATGTTTATTCTACCTAACCATCTCTATTGGTTTATTCCCTTGACTCCACTGAAAAAGCCTCTCTCTTAACCCAGACCCACATCTTCCCATCTAGACCATATCAGCAACCTCCTAATTGGTTACTCTGCTTCCATTCTTTCCAATCCAGCCATCAAAGAGCTGCCAAACTGATATTCCTAAAACACAGATCTAATTATATGATTCCCTTGTTTTAAATTCTTCAATTTCTTCTTGTTACCTCTAAAAGAAAATATAAAAGTCTGGCATTTAAAGACCTCCATCATGTGGCTCCCACTACTTAAGTGTCATTTCATATTATTCACTTTTATGCACTTCCCATTCCAGTCCAAATCCTTATACATGATGTTGCTTTTACATGGTCTAGAATGAACTCCCTCCTGATCTCTGCTTCCATCAATACACAGTTCAGGTGCTTGCTGCCACCTACACAAAAGCCTTCCAGATACTCCAATTTTAAGCACTCTCTCCTGTTGAAGAGTATTTTATATAACTTTTATGTATTTTACATTTATTTTTCCACATATACTTTCTTCCTCCCCCCACAAGCAGAATAGAAGCTCTATGAAGGCAAAATTTATTTCACTTCAGTCTTTATATCCCTGGTGTTTCATATAAAGCCTTGGGTGTGGTGAATGCTTACCAAATGTTTGTTGAATTGAATTTGATGTATGGAAAAAAAGGCTAAGGTTTTCCAGAGGAGTTTAGATGAGCTAATCAGTCACCCAGTAAGCATTTATTTAGATACCATTTGTGTACAACGCCCTGTGTTAAGCATTGAGGATATAAAGAAAGACCAAAAAAGAAGAGTCCCTGCTCTCAAGGAGTTCAGTCTAATAAGGGAGACAAAATGCAAACAATTCTTTAGAAACAAGCTTTATACAGAGTAGATTGAAAATAAAGAACAGAAGGAATGTACTAGAACATGTTAGCTGTGTTTTAGGGGTTTCAAAAAATAATAGTTTCAAAAAAGTACATTTTGTTTCCCTGCTATGTGTACATCACATGTCTAAACAAGAAGTGACATGAATTTATTTCTGATTCAGTGTGCTGTGATCCATGAGTAGAAATGTCTTCCCACAATGTTATATTATTATTTATACTTGGTTATTTTGGGGGGAATGCTGGCTTGAACTACAAAAGAAGCCTTTTATTTAAAAGCAAAGAAAAAGTAAATGGTTCTCTTTAACCATCAACTCCAATAACTCATCTGTATAATTTTATAGCTATGGACTCTAGAATGATTCATTTGTAAGAAATTCAGAGTTATAGAATTTCAGAATTACAAGGGACCTCTCCGAGGTCATCCATCCACTACATGAAACATGAATTCCTTTGTAACATCTGAATATGTCCTCATCATCTCCTTTAGTTGGAAGTGTTAGGAAGCAGTATTACCTATATTCACCTAATTGAAAGGCTCCTATAGAAGAAGAAGAAATAGGCTTAGTCTGAGTTTATGGATCTAGAAGGAGCCTTAGAAAGGACCTTTTTATTTTCAAATGAGGAAAATAAGGTACGAAGAAGTTATATGAAACCCATAATACAAGGTATGATGTGAAAATATATTCAAAAAGGCATTTAGTATAATAAGAGTTTGAAGGATTGGAGAAATTACTTCAGACTGAGAGTGAATCAGGGAAAGCTTCATAAAAGAGATGACATTTGAACTATATATTTCAGAAAAGCTAAAAATTAGATAGGCAGACTTCAGAGTATCTATAGACACTGTTAGAAAAAAATTTGAATTATGGTAATATTCTTCATTTCAGGTGACTCAATATAAAAGAAGATTTCTTAGAAACTAGAGTAATTAGAAACTTAGTAACTAGAGTTAGGAAGTTGAACTAAATGACCTCAGAATCCCTGTTAATTTAAGCTCTTGTGGTATGAGTTATAGCACATAGAAGCTTAAGTAGCTGGAGGTATAAATGTAAGCAGTAACTAAAACATTCAGAATAGCTTTTTATTTATTTTTACTGAAATCTCAGTTGAAGTCTGTATTTGAAACCAGTGGTTTAGGACCTTTTACCTATGGAATAATGAATATGTTCTTTAACATAGGTTTCACTGTACTTCCCACCAGGTATACATTCACTCAATTCTCATAATTCCCTCAAATATAAACATTGTGGAACATAATCCACCAACTTCTAAAGTTCTACTAAAGGCTCAGGGAATAAAAACTCACCCAGTTTAGTGTTTAGATTAATAAGCTCCATAAAACATAAGTATTATTATTTTCCCCCAGTTCTAGCTAATATACTCTTTCCAATGGCCAGCACTATTTAAGAAAACTTCTCACTTTGTTGTACAGCTCCGTGAAACCCAGGTTTCCACATATTTTCTTGTCTTTGTATAATGTTTACCATTTTAAAAACCCTTGTGTTGGTGCAGTGAACCACTGAGTATGTTCTTCCAGTTAATCTTTAAGCAAAAGTAAATTGCAACAACATTATTCCCAGTAGTAGCTCATATCACCTCAGAGAAACCCTTCCTCTCTAATAATGACAAGTCTCTCAATTCATATGTGCTTTATTGTTTGATTCATTAACTACATGGGAAAACTTTTTTAAAATACTGTAAATTCAATAAAGTAAATTCTGCAAAGTTCAATAAAATTATGCTATTTCCCAGAAAACTATTCCTTATAAGAAAAAAAATATAGGGAACAGGAGGAATGAGAGAACAGTTTATCAAACTAGCCAACATACTTTAAAAGTCTGATCATTATATGCAGTGATCTATGTTCCTGATCCTGTATCTGCAAAGAAATAGAATAAAGTGACTTCTCATATTTTTCCATATATGGGGGACAGCTTGTTCATTATAATTTCTCATTATTTAATTTTGATTATTTTGTTGTTGTTATTGTTCTATAAATTATTCTATTCATTTTGTATTTTGTCTTCCTGGTTCTCCTTTTGTCTCATGTTTCTCTGTATTAACTATTTTTTTACTTTTTTTATAACAAAGCAATATTCTATTTTACATTCATATAGTACATCTTGCTTAGTTATTTCCCTATCAGTGGACATCTTTGTCTGTAGTATTTTGCTTCTATAAAAATTGTTACAATAAGAATTTTATTGTCAGTAGAGTCTTTGATTTTGTCATAACATGCCTTTTTATATATGTCTAGTGTTTGAATCTCTTAGAGGATATAGAAATTTTATTAACTATCTTTCCCTAATTTCAAATTTCTTTCTGTAATAGGTGGACCAATTCAGTTACACCAATAATGTTTTAATGTGCTTATCTTTCCATACTCTTTTCAAAATTGACTATTTCCAATTTTTGTCAGTTTTGTCAATTTTCTAGATGTGTAGTAAAAATGATATTATGAGAGTTTGGACTGAGTTATAATTTAGGAGAGATAAGGGAAGGATTTTTTAAAAATGGCATTTGGACATTATCTTTTTTTTTAACATTTTTTCCAACTAAAAAATATTTATTTTCTCCCCCTCAGGCTACTTCTCTTAGAAGAGGCGGGGAGGGGGAGGTAAAGGAGAAAAGCAAAACTCTTATAATAAATATGCATTGTCAAGCAAAACAAATTCACACATTGGTAATGTCCAAAGATGTGAGTCTCAATATATATATACATATATATATTATGTATATATATGTCTATATGCATATATATATATAATGTGAAATGTCTCTGTCATGAGCCAGTTGACATATTCTTCATCCTCAGTCCTAGGGAACCATAGTTGATCATTGCTTTGCTCAGTTTTTAAGCCTTTAAAATTTGTAATTTGGACTGTTTCTGAAAGAAATAGACAGACCTAGGGTTTATAAATAATTTGCAGTTCTGAGAATTTTTTGTTCATTTTCTTTGAATAATTATCTATTACAGAATGGTTTTTGTTCTTAAAAGTGCCTGTTGCTTAGATTTCTCAGATATCAGAGTGTTATTGAAAAAAATCTTGGCAAAAAAGTTTTTTTTTCCCAATTTGACATTTCCCATCTTATCCTGTTGTTGTTAATTCATTTTTAAATCATGTCTGACTGTTTGTGACACCATTGGGGATTTTCTTAGCAAAGATACTGAAGTGGTTTGTCATTTCTTTCTCCAGTTCATTTGACAGATGAGGAAACAGGATTAAGTGATTTTTCCCAAATTCACATGCTAGTAAGTGTCTGAAGCCAGATTTGAATTTAGGAAGATGAGTCTTCTTGCCTTCAGGCCCAGGTCTCTATCTACTGTACCATGTAGCTAGCTGCCCCATCTTATCCTAGCTCATTATTTTTGTTCACGCAAAAGCTTTTCAATTTCATATGATAAAAATTATCCATTTTTTCTTTCATATTCATGCTTTTCCCTTACATGTGGTTGTTAATAATTTATCTCTTATCTTGCTGTAAAACATACTGCACTGTTTATCTTCTCATTTATTTTTTATGGTATGATCTTTGATATTAAAGTTACATAACTATTTTGGGTTTGTGGTATATGGAGTTGCTGAGATTATCTATGAAGTATTTCACCTGCATAGCTTACACTATTCTGTAATAGCTTTCAAAAACCTAGTTACTTCCATAACACAAAGAGGCATTTGAAATGGACTCCCTATACTAAGCAGTATATCAACTTACTTAAATGATGTACCATTCTCTTTGTCTCTATTCTTGTGACACTAACTTGAAAACTGAACCAGTCATTTGCAGTAAAATTGGTTAATTTAAAGGTTCCTGTAGACACTGCTTAGAAACAAGCCTGAATGTTTATTTGTGTCTTACCATTTGATCAAACTTCCTTGAAGTTTCAGCTTTCTACTTGGCTGGGAAAGAAAATTAACCATTTCTGTTATTCATTTGTGTCTTGTATTTTACATTGAGAATAAATCCCAAAATAATAAGTGTTGGGTACCCAGGAACTCCTAATGCTTCAGTTACTAAAAATGATCAAAATATTGAGACTAAGTCCTTGGGGAATATTATGTGGAAGGGCTATGGTGTATATTGCCAAAAGGACCAAACAAGGACAACAAAACAATAGGAATAAATAGATTTACTGCAGTTATTATGCAGTAATTCACCAAATATATGCAAAGTTTTGTTGTTGTTGTTGTTGTTGCAGATTGAGCAGGAGAGAGGAGAATAAGAAATATTTTATTAATGTTAAATAAATACACATAAATGAGTGAAAGATTTGGACAAGATAACATCCAAGGTCCCTTCGAGCTCAACCATCTTGTAATCTTTAATGTGAAGTTCATATATAGATGTAGTTTAGTCACAAAATGCCATTTTCTTCATCTCCTGGTTAGTTTATGAAGGTATAATATACAATTCACAGAATAAAGTTTGATTCTGGCAAAGCAAGAGACTTTAGAATTAGGTTATATTATCTCCTCCTTTCAGTCATTCTCTTATTAGTTCCATTAAGTGATTTACCTGGGGATTTTATGGCAATTTAGAAAAAAAAGATATTCCACAATTTTCTTAATCTATTATCAGTTCATAGAGTTAATTTATCTACTTATTTATTTGTATAATATTATTTGTATAAATATAATTATATGTGTTATGTATGTAGGTATAATTATATTAATTGTATGATGTAATATTATTTATTTATTGTTGTTATACGGCAAAAAAAGTAGATGGCGAGAAAATAGATCTCATTCTCTGGATTCTGAACTTACGGCTCCATTAGTGCTGGAAATTCTCGGTGTAGAAACTTTCTACACCCATGCACATAGGCAAATCACAATAATGTAATATACTTAAAGAGCTTATTGAGGCACAGAGATGATAAGTGATTTGATCGTCAGAGAAACCCAGGTTTTCCTGACTGCAAAGTCAACCTTCTATCCACCAATGATTGGTATTGATGTAGCATATTGCAAATATTATTTCATTTGACCTTCACAAACCATCCTTTGAAGTATTAGATACTTTCTCTTTTCCAAATGAGGAAACTCAGCCTCTGAGAATTTGTATGATTGGTCCAGGGTTATACAGATAATAAAAGATTTTTTAAACTATTAGTCCATGAATCTCTTCACTATGCCATGCTGCATCAGCATAATAGATAATTCAAAATAGCAAAATAGTTCAGAAATTTGGGAATCAGTTGTCTTTGAGCTTTATCTTGTTAGCTATGTCTTTCTCTGGCTAATGTTAAAATTAGAATAACTTGCTTTCTCTAAGCATAAAGGAATCAATTACTGGGATTTTTGGAATGACAATACTCACAAATAAATGTATATGTGTTTGAGAGGAGGAAGACGGGGAGGGATGCTCAAGATTAAAAATGTAACATTGATAAACTGTGTAAGAATAAAGTCTAACTGTATTTTTATATAGAAATATTCATCAGTTTTGTGATTGCTTTGTCCCTTTTGCTACATGCAACCCATCTCATCTTAGTTTTCCAATATTTAGTCATCTTTTCCAATGTGAAACTTGAATTACAAGGAAATTAAGTCTCATCTCTCTCCAATCTGTTCTTCACAGAGATATTCTTATATCTATGTCATTCCTTTACTCAACAAACCCTATTTTTTCTAGAAACAAATAGAACTCATCTGCCTGCCTTTTAAAGCCCCTCCTAATCTGGCTCTAGCCTACTTTTCCAGATTTATTATACTTAATTCCTTAAACATTTATTTTCACATCCTCTTCAGTATCCTAGTAATGAACCTAAGTTCAGATTCAGCCTCAAACATTAACTAGCCATGAGATACTTCACTTAACTATCTCTACCTCAGTTTCCCCATTTGTAAAATAGAAATAATAATAACTCATGTTTCCAGGGTTGTTGTGGAGATAAATCAGGCTTTACAAACCTTAAAGCAATGTATAAATGTTAACTAATTATTAGAAGGAGGTAGGTAGCACAGCAAATAGAGCGCCAAACCTGAAGTCAAGAAGACCTGAATTCAGATATTTAATGGCTGTATGAGCCTGAAAAACCTCTCTCTGCCTCATTTTCCTCATCTGTAAAGTGAGAATGATGATTGCATTTGCCAACCAGGCTTGTTATGATAATTAAACGAGCTATTATTTATATTTTGCTAATTCAGTGTAGCCAAATTATCCTCCTTGCTATTTATCACATCATCATGCCATTGCATACTCCATCCATATCCATGCCTCTGCCAAACTATTCCCCAATACCTAGATTGCAGTCCCTTCTCACTTCTATCTCTTAGATATCTTTTAGATATCTAAGAATCTATCTCTTAGATTTTCTAATTTACTTTTAAAGATCAGTTCAAATGCTGGCTCCAGCTTGAGACATTTATTTATACCTGTTAGCCCTACTACCTTCAGGAGCAGCCTAACATTTTTGTATAGCTCTAATTGTCTAACTTTTCTTTGTATTGAGCCTGATTATTCCTTTTTACAATTTGTACCCCTATTTAAAAACAGTTATTATGCATATATCACCTCACCCTCAGTTTTCTCCAGGATAAATATTTCCAGGTCTTTCTGTAACAGGTGGTATGGGCCAGGTGATGTTATAATAGTAATATCTGCCTACTACCACCATAACCCCATTCATTTCTTTCTCTCTTGCAAGCTACAGAAAAGCAGTCTCTTAACCAGAAAAGGAATGTAGTACCTATTTTGGCCACCAGGTGGTGATAACATCAAGTTACCAATGAAACGAATTCAACAGAAGACATATCTAAGCTTTTCCAAAACACAGGATCTTCCTTCATCCAGACCTTTCCATCCATTCCCTTTCAATCCACTGTTGGCAGAATAAACTTTGGTACTAAAGCCTTAGTCCCATACTTCACTGTGCTTATAAATTTTCTTACCATTTTCATATTAGTCTTTTTGCCTGCTCTCATCTCTGTTTCTATATAAACAACTGGAATTCTGCTAGAGAAAAGGAAGAGGGGAAGAAAGATGTGAATAATGACATAATTCTAAAGAATCTCAAATCATGTATGTGGCTACTATTTTAGCATTTGCTTCTTTGCAGAAGATAATAAAGTTTATAGCATTATTTATTCAGAATAGATCTCAAAATGCAATAAAAAATTACTTCAATAGAATGTAAGCTCCTTGAGAGCAGGTGCTATTTCATTTTTATCTTTATATCTCAGCACTTAGCATGGTATCTTGAACTTGGTAGCACTTAATGAATGTTTGCTAAATTTAGTTGAAATATTCTTATTTAAAACAAGTTAAAATTTAAGCAACCAGTATTTGATATAAACAATGTCTTCATGTCAGCTAATAACACAGAGTAATGATAACAATAGCTAGCATTTACATAGAACTTTAAGATTTGAAACATACTTTACAAATATTATTTTGTCCTCAAACCCTGAGAGGTAGGTACTATTATTATTCTCATTTTATATTTCTGAAAACTTGGCAGTCAGAGAAGTTAAGTGACTTTCTTAGTCACATAGTTGGTAGGCATCTAAGACTGGATATGATACTGGAAATTGAGTTTTTCTAACTCTTTATTTCCTGCACTTTATCTATTGTATCACCTAGATGCTCTACCTAACCTAGGAAAGTCCTTCTCTTAGATATACCCTTGTTGCCACTAGCTAATCCATGATTTCAAGATGTTTGCAAATCTTCATTTTAATATATATAAAGTGAAATATAGATATGTATATTTCCTATACAGGAAACAGGATAGTTGAAGTCAGGCAGACTCATCTTCATGAGTTCAAATCTGACCTCAGATACTTACTAGCTATGTGACCCTAGGCAAGCTATTTAGCCTTGTTCACTTCAGTTTCCTCATCTGTCAAATGAGCTGGAGAAGGAGATGACAAACCATTCTGGTATCTTTTCCAAGAAAACCCCAAATGGTGGTCCAGAGACTCACACATGACTGAAAAATAGAGAAAATTTTGATAACAAAAAAAGCAAAGATAGTACAAGGTAATGTTGCAATTAAGATAAAAAAAGTTTCTATTAGGAGAGTGAAACTTGTTGTCAAGTTCATAATTATGATGTAGAATGTCTTGGGGAATAGAACTTGAAACATAAAATGAAAAGATATATGTTGCTACAATTAACTGTGTAACCTTGGTCAAGATTTCAAATCTGGGGGAGGGGAGGTAAAATGAGGGGATTGAACTAAATGGTTTTAATATCCTATGATTCTTTAATCTTTAAAACTGGTTTACATATAGAAATTTCCTTGCATATTATTTAGAATCTTTCACCAAAAAAAAGTGCTACTCATTATTCATTCTAGCATAGAGATGACTCTGGAGTCTTAGAAATTGTGCTTTCTGGGTACAAATTCTAGCAGACACTAGACTTAAAAGTTTCCAGATACAGGAATCTTTTAGCATAGCATAGGTATCTGTTGTCTGAGAATGAGTCTATTTAAATTCAGAGTCTCATCAACAGAAATTTTGTCCCACAAACCAAAAATTTTAGCCATAACAACCCATGAAAAAGGGAAAAATACAAAGTGGTTCTCAAACATTAACTCACAGGACCATCGATTTAAAGCATGAAGGATCTTTACAGACTTTACTCCAACCCCCTCATTTTACAGATGAGGAAACTGAAACTGAAAAAAATTAGATGAGTTGGCCAAGATTACACAGTCAGAATTTGAACCCTGGTCTTTGGAATCTTATTTGACGTATAGTTTCTGTGGTGGGAATGGAAAAGTAATAGAACATGTAGAACTTTAAGGTTTACAAAACACTGTTAAAAATATATCATTTTATCCCCAGAACAATCTGGAAGGTGAATGTTGTTATTATTATCATTCCCATTTTACAGATGAGGAAACAGAGACTATTATATGTTAAGTGGATACACAACTAGTCAGTGTCTGAAGCCAGATTAGAACTAAGTCTTCCTAATGCCAGGTTCAGTAATTTATCTACTGCCACCTAGCAGCCTCTATAAATAAAATTTTGAAATCAGAAGAAGCAAAATCTAAGTTATGGGTTCTTACCTGGGATTTATTGATAGATTTCAGGAGATCCATGAGTCTGGATGGGGGAATGATATCTTTTATCTTTACTAACTTTTGATTTCCTTTATAATCCTATGCATTGAAAACATTATTCCAAGAGGGGATCCATAAGACTAGACCTCACCTCATTGTCAAATAGGTCTATGATGTCAAAAAGAACAAGACTCTTTGCTCTAAGTAGATATGTGCTCTAAGAGGTTAGTCCCTCCATAGTTGGGCAAATGAATGAGTTTGCAGAATTGATTTTGCAATGTGCCCAAAGCCAACAAGATGCATCATTCTGTGGGCACTTAGTCATCTTACCTTGCAGTACACATAATGAACATGAGCAAACTGATAACAATGAAGATGATTGCAGTTTATGCAAAAAAAAAGGCTGAAGTTGTAGGAAAGTTCTATTAATAACTTAACAGAATTCTCTGAGTCACAATATACGTTGATACTGAGTAAAAAAGTTAGACATAGAGAACTACCATGTTGGAATAAGTAGGACCAAGAAATTAAATAATTTTAAAGTATTTGGCTAATCCAAAGACTTACATATGGTGTATGTGTCATTAATACTTTCATAATGAAGAGTTAGAAAAATGTGTATACTTGAACACCAAACATGATAAAATATGAAAGACTGCAATTAGCCCTTCTATATTGTTATCTGCTTTGGTGGAGGGGAGTACTCATATCAATGACATCCCTAATATATCAAAATATTTTCCAATTCTACTATAGCTTTTCTAAAATAGTCTATAATTTCTCCCTATCTAGACTACTTTAATAACCTAGCCCTTCACAACCTGGTCTCCTCCTACCTTTCTAGTCTTCTTAGATCCACTACCGTTTACTCTGATCCAAAGCCACTGATTTCTTTGTTGTTAATTGCACCACACACAGCCTCTTCTCACTTTGGACATTTTCACTGACAGTTGCCCGTGCCTGAAATTCTACTCCTTCTTCTCTCTACTGTATGACTTTCCTAGTTTTGTTCAAGTTCTAACTAAAATCTCATCTTTAACAGGAAGCCTTTACTGATGTCTCATAATCCTAGTGTCTTCCCTCTATTATTTCCAATTTATCCTTTATACATTTTGACTGATTAACTATTCTTCCATATTTTCCCTTTCTCTTTAATCTATTCTCCACACCACTGCCTGAATAAGCTTCTTTTTTTAAAAAATAATAAATATTTTCCTAATTAACATTTTTAAAAAGTTAACATTGTTTTCCATTTGGTTAATTCTATTTTGGAAGGTGTTGTTTTGTTCAGTGGATTTTTTTTTTGCATTTGTATTGCTGTTGACTCTTTTGCATAGCTCATTTCTTTTCTTGTTTTTTTCTTCTACCTCTTTTATTTGCCTTTTAAAGTCTTTTATGAGCACTTCCAAGAAGCCTCTTTGGACTTGAGACCAATTCATATCATTCTTTGAGATTTCCTCTGTGAACATTTTTTCTTTATCTGAGTTGGTGTTTTGGTCTTCCCTGTCACCATAGTAGCTTTCTATGGTCAAAGTTCTTTTCTGTTCATTTTCTTTTCTTTACTTTTAGTATTTCCTCTTTTTTACTTTTATGGTGGAGCTCTGTTCCTGGGGTAAAAGGGGCACTGTCCTGAGCTTCCTGTGTAGCTCCGAGTCTTGGCTTTGAGCATAGATAGGGGCCCCTTGTGTTTTCAGGGGCTAGCTTTGTTTGCTCTTTTTCAGGAAACAACTTGGTTTCCCAGAGTTTGCCTTCTGAGCTGGGACTGGAAGCTGCCCCATTGATTTACTCCTCTACTGAGCCAGGACCAAGTGTTTCAGTTGCAGTTTTAATGAAGACCTTCTTCCCAGCTTTCCCAAAATCTGTCTGAGCTGGGCTGAACACCCTTTTCACAACAATGAAACTGACCTTTCTTGAAGTTTTTCCAGTCTATCTTTAACTAGAGAATGGTTTCATTCCATCAAATTCTGTTTAGAGACTTGGCTTCATATGATTTTCAAGGGAAACTGAGAGAGCTCAAGCAACTTCCTGGCTTCATGCCATCATCTTGGCTGCACCCCTAGAAGTCCTTAACACTTGTTTTTAAAAATGTTGAGTTCCAAATTCTCTCCCTGCTTCTTCTGAGTTATAAGTTAGACATTTGCAGTCATATAAAGCATTTCCATATTACTAATGATGTGAAAGAAAACTTAGATTAAAAAAACAAGAAAAATAAAATTTTTAAAATATGCTTTAATTTACATTCATACCCCATCAGTTCTTTATTTGGAGATGGAAAGCATTTTTCATCATACATCTTTCACATTTGTCTTGCATCATTGTATTACTAAGAATACATTCACAGTCAAGTCATTCACAGTTGATCATCATATTGCTATTACTGTGCATAATGTTCTCCTGATTCTGATACAGACCTAATAGTGGCATTGCTGAGTCAAAGGGTATCCATATTCTTAAAACCCTGGATAGTTGCAGATTGCTTTCCAGAATGATTGCATAAGTTCACAACTCCACCAATAGTTCATTAGTGTCCTAATTTTTCCACATTCCCTCCAATATTTGTCATTTTCTTTTTCTATTATATTAAGCAAGAGGTGTAATGTCATATCTCAGAGTTATTTTAATTTGCATTTCTTTAATCAATAGTGATTTAAAGCATTGTTTCATGTGACTGTAGATAACTTTGTGTTCTTCATCAAGAAACTGCCTGTTCATATCTTTTGATTATTTATCAACTGAGGAATAACTTGTATTCTTATAAATTTGACTCAATTCTCTACATATATTTGAGAGCTGAGGCCTTTTTCAGAGAAACTTCATGTAAAAGTTTTTCCCTCCAGTTTTCTGCTTTCTTTCTAGTCTTGGCTGCATTGATTTTGTTTGTACAAAACCTTTATAATTTAGTGATATCAAAATTATCCATTCTACATCCTGTAATATTCTCTATATCTTGATTCACCATAAATTGTTCCTTTATCCATATATCAGACAGGTAAACAATTCCATTTCCCCCTAATCTGCTTATGGTATCACCTTTATCTTGGTATATTATGTAAGATGTTGGTCTATACCTAGTTTCTACCAAACTATTTTGCAGTTTTCCCCACAAGTTTTTGTCAAATAGTGAGTTCTGGGGCAGCTAGGTTGCACAGTGGATAGAGTATCAGCCCTGAAGTCAAGAAGTCCTGAGTTCAAATCTGACCTCAGACACTTACCATGTCCTAGTTGTGTGATTCTGGGCAAGTCACTTAACCCCAATTGCCTCAGCAAAAAAAGCAAAAAAAAAAAAATAGTGACTTCTTGGATCTTTGTGCTTATAAAACACTGAATTACTATGTTCAATTACTATTGTGTCTTGGGTACTTAATCTATTTCATTGATACACCACGCTTATTTCTTAGCCAGTATCAGATTGTTTTGATGATTACTACTTTGTAAAAAATTTGAGATCTAATAAGACAGTCTCCCATCTTCCCTCACACTTGTTCTTTCATTGATTCTCTTTATATTCTTGACTTTTTGTTCTTCCAGATTAATTTTATTATTTTTCTAGTTCTGTAAAATATTTTTGGTAGCTTATTATGGTATTGAATAAGGAAATTAATTTAGTTAGAATTGTTGTTTTTATTATATGGGTTTAGCCTACCCATGAGCAACTAATATTTTTTCAGTGTTTAGATCTGGCTTTAGTTGTATGAAAAATGCTTTTTAATTTGTGTTCACATTATTGGGTTTAACTTGGCAGATAGACTCCCAAGTATTTTATATTGTCTACAGTTATCTTAAATGGCATTTCCCTTTCATCTTTTCCTGCTGGACTTCGTTGAAATGCTGGTGATTGATGTGGGTAATATTATATCCTTCAACTTTGCTTAAAAAATGTTCTTTATTTTAACTAGTTTTTTAGTTATTTTCTAGAATACTCCAAATATATTTTCATTTCATCTGCAATAATGAGCTTCTTAACATTCCTACTATAGTCATATGAATCCTCTAATCAAAGCCCTTTATTAGCTTTTGTCTACTGTGTGAGGTATAAAAATTCTGAATCAGGTTTTCAAGGCATTCTATAATCATCCTATGCCAACTAACCTATCCATCTGTATATAATTTGTTCCCCTTTATGTTACCTACATTTCAGCCAAATCTGACTCCTTTATAGTTTCCAATTCTTGAATTCTCATCCTTCAAAACCCACTTTAGATCACACCCCATTCATGAAGTCTTCTCGACTTCCTTTCCCCCACTTTCAAATCAAAGCAAACTTTTCCTTCCTCTGATTTCTCATGGGAACTTTTTTTAAATCTCTCCATTTCCAGTTACTTTACTTTTCCCTAAGTTATAATTATTTATTATTTTCACAATATCTCAGAAATTATAAGGGATTTCAAAAGTCATCTTGTCCAACTCATAGCCAGAAGAAAGCCAGATGGATGCTAAATGGCCTCAATCAACCTTAGTTGAAAACTTCTAGTCAAAGAAATTGGAGTAAATTGGAGTAAAAATATAGATAGTTTTTCATTTTAATCATAAAAAGCTTTCTGATTTCCCATTTATAAAACAGTTAATCTGCAGTATACATTGATGTTGTTATTATTATGTGGCAGCCACCAAAGCTTATTTCATCTTGTAGTTTGTATTTTTAAAAAAGCATGTTATGTAGGACCATAGGTGTTTTAGTCTCTCTACTTGCCCTGATCTTTCTACATATAATCCAGAGTGAGAGCATTCCTTCCAAGGCTGTTACAAAATCTTAGAAGTTCACATCTCTCTTGATAACATGATTTGACCATGCAAGTCAGATGCATGATAATTCAGAGTCTTCACATTAGAGGAAATAGGGTTGAGGGTGATGGTTTTCATTAAGCAGTAAAAGGTCTGCCTTTTTTCAAACCCTTTTCCTTTTTTATGATCACTGACTCAATAATGTTAGAAAGAGCTGTTTATCTTCTTAAACTAGAGTGAAAGTGGCATTAATAGCTAAGGCTAACCCCAACTTCTGGGAGAAAGGACAAGGAGATTAAGATAGACTGGAGATTGTTCTGAGTAAAGAAATTGTTTGGGGGAAGAATGAAGATTATTTTCAAGCTTTCTAATTACCAACCTGTAAAATACCAAAACTATAGTATACTTTCCTATTCCTCCTAGCTCAAAAAAAAAAAAAAGACTATGTATTATGTGTGTGTGTTTGCCTGTGTACATATATGTATAAGAATCCAGAAAATTACATGTTAAATAATACAATATGGCAAAGTTAGTAAAAATGATGTTTCTTTATATAAAATAATTTATCTTTAGACTACAGCATTATCTAGGAGATAGTTAATTAAATGTATCTCATATATTAAGCTTGAACCAATTTTGACACTATCAGACTAAGCTAACTTAAGAGCTCATCACTAGACCTATGCTTTTTTTTCTCATAATGATGATTTTATTCTCTTATTTTTACTCACATTCATATTTTTTTCAAATCTTGAAGCAATGATTTCTTTCTATCCCCCAATATTTTTCAACTTTCCTGGCTTCTCCAGTCTGATATGTTAGATAATATAGAAGCATGGGTCTCATTTATACAGAACATTGGAAAGATCTTTGTGAAATAGAATGAGAAATGGATTTAGAGTTAAATGATTTGGTTCTAAACTTTGTTTTTTATAACTTTGTTTTTATTTTTTAACAATATAATGTTGAGAAAGTAGATATGGAAATTTGATAATATGAATCCTAAATATCCTTACCCCAAGTGAAAAAGAATTTACTATAGATAACTAAAGAATTTTATTTCACAAACATGTGCCAGAGTCTGGGTTGATCACACTTTGTTGCTTAATATAAAATTCTCCATCTATATCTGTTATCTGATTATTTAAACTTCTTTGCCAATATTCTACAGGGCTATGCGTGTAGGCATATTTTGTACCATCAATTGATTCAGTGATGAATACCATTATAAACTCATTCCAAAGAATCTTTCCTCTTGAATAGTGATAATAGATAGCGCCCTATATGGCAATTATTCTTTTTTTTAAATTTAATTTTATTTGCAAAACATATGTATGGGGGCAGCTAGGTGGCGCAGTGGATAGAGCACCAGTCCTGAAGTCAGGAAGACCTGAGTTCAAATCTGGTCTCAGACACTTAACATTTCCTAGCTGTGTGACCCTGGGCAAGTCACTTAACCCCAATTGCCTCAGCAAAAAAAAAACAAAAAACAAAAAACAAAAAACAAAACATATGTATGGGTAATTTTTCAACATTAACCCTTACATAGCTTTCTTAGACCTATGCTTTTGCTGGAACCCAATCAAATATAGCTTACTTGCTCTTCACAGAGCAAAAGATGTGGGGCGGGGTGGGGGGGAAGCAATCTAATTAATTTGCTTAATAAACACATAAGTTAGAAGAAGAAGCTAAGATTAGAGGTGACATTTTATACTGCAAGAATCCAGGGATGAAAGGGTTCTGTCTATTTTCAATTGCTTTTTTTGTAACATGTATTTATAAATCTCATTTGGAATTGCCCAGCCCACGCACAAGAAACCAAACATTAACTGGGGAAGTCTGTTCAGAGTGGGATAAGTAGCAAATGATACTCTCCAGACATGCTTCAGTAATTCCCAATTCTAAGAAATGTCAGCTTTGGAATTTTGCCCTTCAAGTGTAAATCCTAGTTTATTTTTTTCCTTTAGTTATAGAGTATTATTTCATTATGGAATAGAGGTGACCTTAAAATACAAAAAATTAAGCCATTGAGAGAAGCAGAATTTCTGGGCAATTTAACTAAAAAGCCTTCAAACACTAGCTAAGCAACAATGGACTGTGAATCTATCTAAATTCAAAATGGTTCACTCATCTCTAGAAGGCTGGCTAACCAGTAATGATGATTTGTTCTGATTACACATTCTAAAACCTTCTACAAAATAGCACAGTAGTAGATACTGTAGTATTCACTGGGAATTCTAGAAATATTTTTAGGAGAATACATCTTTATTTCAACATAATTGGTCTCCTTTGTAATATTTTCCTTTGTAATTCTATATATTTTATCTTATGCATTTTAAAACATTATTCTAAGAAGGGATCCAAAAACATCACCAAATTGCCAAAGGATCTTATAACAGATTAAGAACTCATATCCTTCACCAAAAAGTCATAGATTATATGACTTTGGATGAAATATAGTGTTTTATTTTAAGGCCTCCTTTTCACATTCAAAAATGGAGGGGAAGTGATGCTGAGTTCTCAAAGGTTATGCCAGCCAAGTGCCAACTTTTAAACATTCTATCAAGAAGGTAAGATTATAAGCCTGGCAACAGAGAACCAGCCAAGTTGTGTAGGAAATCTTATCACCAAGAGATTGGCCCCCAGATAATGATTTTAGAGCCGCAGCAATTCCTAACACCATCTACTAAAGTATGGATTTGGGGTTCTGTACTGGAAGAGAGCGTACTGGTTCCCCATTGAAATCACAAATATTGAAATACTGAAGCTATTTTTTCTTTGTTTTCTTTTTCTTTCTTTTTTTTTAGTTTAGACTTTACAAAAATGAACCCTGGAAATTGTTTCACAAGTAGGAATGTTTCTTGAAATTAATTCTAAACTCTCAGTCTGCTTCTGGAGACAACAGTATGTATTTCACTCTGCCATGATCCCTAACATAACATATTCCCAGAATTTAAGGTGGTCAGTAAAATCCACAAGAATCCAGTAAAAGTCCCTAAATTCTCTACAAATGGTTCATCAGTTTCACCCTCATAGTCATCACCCTGTCAGCCTTTACACTTTACCAAACTACTTTGCTTTGAGATTCTTTCTAGCTCTAATATCTGTTTAACATTCAGAAGGCTTCCTAACTTGTCTCCACACACAGACCTTCTAGTCTTCTGATACCTCCCCACCTTGTATAAACTACTCTGATCTCCATTGAGACTAGCCTCTTTGCTGTTTCTTGTAGAAAATACTTTCTGGACATTTTTTCTAGCTGTCTCCCATGTCCAAAGTATTCTCTCTCATTTCCCCCTCTCTCACCTGCTACAGAAAGCATTTCTTAATTCCCCCTTAATTCTAGTGCCTTCTTTCTGATGATTACTTTCAATTTATCCTGCTTTTTTGTTTATATATTATCTATATATTATATATTATCTCTCCCATTAAACTATGAACTTCTTGAGAGGAGGGATTGCGTTTTGCTTTTCTTTGCACCCCTATAGCTTAGCACAGTGCCTGTCACATTTAATAAATGTTTATTGACTTACTGACTGACTGATCCTATGATCTTATGACTGAATTTGACCTGAGTTCTAACACTTAGCAGCTATATGACCTCAGGAAAAGTATGAGTCTTTGTTTCCTCATCTTTAAAATAGGAATAATAACAATTACTGGCATTTATATAGTATTTTAAAGTTTGTAAAGCATTTTACGTAAATCCTTATTTGAGCCTCTTAACAACTTTAGGGTAAGAACCTTCAGGGATGTATCATGGAATAATTCTGTCAAAACATTTTCTGACCATTGGAGCAAGATGTGTCCAAAATGAAGTATAATGGGAAAGGCAAAAGAAGTTATTAAATCAATTTCATAGTTTTCTTAGTAAATGAAATGTAACTGGCAAAATATGATAGATTTTAAGGCTAAAGCAAAGTGTACACCCCTCTTTTCCAGAAAGATTAACACAACACACTGGCTTATATAAAAGAAATATATTTGTATGTTTTTATACCTTGCTTAGTTATTTTTCAGTCATGCCTTAACTCTGTGAGCCCTTTTGGTGTTTTCTTGGCAAGGATACTGGAATGGTTTTCCATTTTCTTCTCTATCTCATTTGACAGATGAGGAAATTGAGATAAACAGGGTTAAGTGACTTGCCCAGAGTCACACAACTACTAAGTATCTTAGAGGCTGTATTTGAACTCAGGAAGAAGATTCTTCCTCACTCCAGGCTTGGTGCTCTATCAACTGCCTAATTTTTTTTTTTAAACATGGGTGTATCCTTAAATGAAATAAAAAAGTTTTATTCTGCTATTCTTACTAAAATATGGTTCAAGATCATAATATTCTTAAATTTAGATGGGGATAAACTACGTCAGAGATTTTTCTCTGATACTTGTTGATTCCTGAGTGGGAATTAAATAATTAGACTTCTGCCACTGCCTAATTATGTGACCTTGGGCAAATTGGCTTCCCCTTTGCAAGTCTCAGGTTTTTTTATAAAATGGAGGACAGACTAATAATTTTCAAATCATCCTGCTGCATTTTGCCTTTAGGTTCATTTGCCTTGACTTAGAATAATGTCAGATTTTCTTCAAACTTGGTTATTCTGATATTCTTGGTTTCAGCTTGTGTGTGTGTGTGTGTGTGTGTGTGTGTGTGTGTGGTGTGGGTTTGAAATCTGTCAATATCTTATTATTTAAAAGTTTTAGAGAGATTATCCAGTATTTGTTTTAAGAAATCTATTTTTGTTTGTCTTTTTAAAGTATTTTTTTTAAATCTGTCAGGCCTAATTCCCATCCTTATTTCTTCTTTCAGTTCTTGTATTGAGTTTCTCAACTACTCTGAACACTAAGGATTCTTACAATTGTTCTATTGTCATTTCTGACAGTTTTTTTGTAGTGTTATCACACTCTACTGTGATTTTCATATTGCTTTTATTTGATAATCTTTATTGTTTTGGGACCTCTTTTTGGTTTACTCTTTTTTCTATCTCCTTTATGATCCTTATAAGATGTTTCCTTGTGATGAATTCTTTCCTTTTCCTGCTATTTTTCTTATTATTCTTTTTCTTCACTTGAGGCATTTCTTCTTTTTTTTGAGATGATAATAGGAAGCTAAATTCAGATGTATCCATGCACTCAGCCATCTTGCCTGAGATCTTTCAAGACTATGTATTTCTCTTCAGTCCTTGTCTGCAAGGAAGAAGAAAAAAAAATAAAACAAAAAGCAATTACTAGGTCTTGTGTGACTTTTCAAAGTTTATAGTTTCTTCAGGGCTTTCACCAGTAATGATTTGTAACCCCTTATTCCCCTATGGATTGTTATGCTGTTAAATTATTTTCATATAGTTGTATATTGAACAGGAATAATTTCTAACTAATCACATAAGATCAGATCAACTTCAAAGACTTTTAAATCATTTTTGAGTCAATCTAATTCATAACTCATCAAACTACAAATGGACCATAGTCAAAGGTACTTAGATATTAAGCTACAGAGTTTTAGAAGACAGTCAGCCACAGTGTATATAATAAATATTTAATAATATTTAAATATATTCACTGTTTTTTCCCTCCACAAAGCAATAGACCAACAGATTTGGGTTTTTTGATATTTAGGATGCACACAGAGGACTCTTCATCCAACAACTCCGTCCTACTCAAAATTTACAGCCAAGAATAAAACTGAAGATGTTTGGCCATTCAGGATCTGGAAAGACTACTCTTGTGGAGTCTCTCAAGTGTGGACTCATAAGGAGCTTTTTCAGACGCCGAAGACCCAGACTTTCCTCCACAAATTCCACTAGGTTTCCACCTTCTCCCTTGTCTTCCAAGCCAACAGGTAAGATAATTTCTGGTTAAAATTCTGGATAAAATTCTGGTGTATATGTTCATTCACATTATGATATCATGATTTGAGGATCATACTAGTTCATTTGGCTATGTGTTTCAGTATTCTTCTGAAGTATGTAATTAATCTTTAGATTTCCACTATCGCATTGAGATTCTACATCTGTGAGGAGCAAGTAGCTAATGCGATGCCCCAGTCTGGACTTCTGTATAACTTAGGAAGCCAAATTCTGTGAGTGTTATCTGATTTTCCTCTTATTAATCTAGGTTATAAGTATCTGAAAGTAGTAATTAACTAAAACAAGACTGGCTGGACTTAGCATTAGAATACTTGTCCCTTGTTGCTTAATATCACTTAATGGAGGAATTACAAGTTTCCCTTATCTATATCTGCCAAGACCAAAATACCTCTCTACCTAGTAAGTTGGCTGTTACTGATAGGTCTGTATTTCATGAGAGTAGAAATTTAGACTTGGAGACTCCATTCACTGCATTGAAGTTCATTATCTACATATCTAGCATGCATATAAGAGGAAAACATAAAAGATATCCTAATGGTCTTCCTGCCGAGAGTGCTACTTAGCCTCAATAAAATTCCAAAGGCTTGGATACAGATTGGAGATTCAGTGCATCCTGCTAATAGAGTCCCCATATTCAGTTATATGACCCCATTTGGGGTCACAAGTCACAATTTTGAAAGCTTTGATTAAAATATAGTATGATGTAAAGCACATTGTTGAATATAAAGTCAGGAAGAGCTAAAATATAATCTAACTTCTGACACTAGAAAGGCAGCCATAGTCATTGTCTCATGTTATGAGTCTTAAATGAAATAGCATATGGAAAGTACTTTGCAGACTCTAAAGCACTATGCAAATATTTAGAAATCATTATAGCAGTCATAAAAAAAAACTAGTGTTACCTTAACCTGCATTAAAAAAGATATAAAATCCAGGAAAATAGAAGTGATTGTTTTATAGTCTATCCCAGGCACACAATAAAACAAATCTTGATTTGTAGCATTTGCTGATTTTTGAGGTATAAATTCAGTACCCTCCAGCACACCCTTTTTTGCAAATAAGAAAAAAAAATGAGTTTCCCCTAAGAAAAGTTATAAATCTATTACAAAGCTAGGATTGAAATCCAGGTCTTTTTTTCATTCTACAACTCTTTTTTTCCATATTATGCTAATGTTGTTTCTACCACTACTTTCTCAAAAAAAAAAATGGTGATGCAAAAGAGATAGACCTCCATCTTCTTTCTCATGAGGCTAAATTGGTGATAGACCCATCCACTGATATATATCAAAACCTGAATCTGAAAGAATAAAAATTCCAAATATTAGTCTGAAAAATATAGTCTTGAATACCAATTGTTAGAAATATACTCAAATGGCTTTGTTCTTTGCACTCACTTAATGATTGAAGGTGCATCAGTCAGCAAGCCTCTGAGCCAGCCAGAATCTATCCCTAGACAACAGCTGAGGTAGAGCCTTAAGATCAGAGCATGCATATATTTAAACCTGTATTACTCTCTTCAATTACTTCCTCCTCAAAAGAATTAACTATGTTAGCCCTTTGTGCCTTCTAATTTTAGATGGCATTCTAGTAGAGTCTTTACAAAATGTAAATCAGTAGTTCTAGCTAATCAGTGATACTCACTGATATTCACTGTGATGCTCACAGAAAGTAAAGAGCTCCTTCAGGAGGTATCTAAATACATCATCAAGTATAATGTTGTCTAAATTTTTTTAGAAGAATCTGTATAATAAACCAAGTAGTCCACCCCAAGATATCTTGAGCACTTAGGAATAAATACCCTTTCTGAAAAGCTTCCTTCACCTTTTTCTTTCTTCCAACTTATGGATGATTATGTCTAGCTAGTCTTTAAATTTCTACCTCATGCATTCTCATTGGTTAATTGGTTCCACTAAGAGAAAGGTTAAAAGGAAATCTGTTTTGTATTCTTAAATTGTATTTGATCAAATTATCTGGAAGTTTTCAAATTTACCTTATAATAAGCATCTCATTCCAGATCTGCCTATCACTTGCACTGTGCAATCTGGAATGTCTGATCCATAATTAACAAATCCCTTGACAATAACTGATCATGATCTGCCAAACCTCAACTCTGAATTACACTATTATCACTTTACTTTGTTCTTCTAATTCACATACTGCTAGAAAATTAGGAAACTGATTGGTCCACTATAGATTTGTTAAGTGATCTCAACAAGACTAACAAGGCAATTCTTTTATTACCTCTCTGACTTTCTCACATACCAACAATGACTAATCCAGAGCTTTTCATCCCTCTTCAAGCTTTCTATCATACCCTGTCATCAAGAACTTTGCCTCATACATCACCAAAAAAAAACCCACAATTGAAGATATTTGTCGAAAAGCCCCCCTCTTCTTCCCTTCTCATCATTTCACATCAGTCACTATCCTTCTCTCACACCTGTCTCTGTTGAGGAGATGACCTTTCTCTTTGCTTATATTGTAAACTTTTCTATTGGCACCCTTGGTCCCATCTGACTCTATCTTCTCCAGCAGATTGTCCCTCCTCACTATTATCCTCACTCTGTATTATCTTCAATCTCTTCTCCATCTTCTGGCTCTTGCCTATAAATCATGACCATGTCTTCTCCCATCTGAAAACAGCAAAGATAGCTGCAAAAAAAATGCTTGATCCAACCATCCATACTAGCTTTTGCCATATATTTTCTTTTTCTTTTTTTTCCTGAAGCAATTGGGGTTAAGTGACTTGCCCAGGGTCACACAGCTAGCATATATTTTCTTTTATCCTTAATGTATAACCTTCTTCAGAAAGCTGCCAACATTGTATGTCTCTCCACTTTTTTTTTTCCTTTCACTTGCTTCTAAACACTCTGCTATATGGCTTCTGACCTTAGTCTACTAAAACAGCTTTCTCCAAAGTTTTAACCATTGATATTTTCATTACCAGATTTAATGGCCTTTTCTCAATTGTCTTTCTTCTTGTTCTCTCTGTAACCGTTGTCAATCCCCATCTTCTGAATATTCTTTCTTCTTTTGGTTTTCACGGGGGTCATCTCCAGTCATCCTGATCCATATTTTGCTGTAGGACCCAGATGGCTCTGAAGGAAAAAGTGAGGCTGGTGACTTGCACAGTCCACCTTTACTTAAATTCAACTCACTTGAATGTCATGGCAACACTTCTTTGATGTCATGGTCCTCTTCAAGAATCAGAGGCCCGTGTCTCTGTTCAGCATAGGTCCTTGTTAAGCAAGTGGTGGTGGTCCAGCTTACCAGCCATGCAGGAATAGGTTCAAATAGTGCAATAAAGTTTTCTCCCAATTGCCACAATTGAATGGTTTTCTCACAGGACAGAACTTGGATTAGACCCATTATTAAATAAAAAGGGAACCAATGTAGCTCCAAAATTGAGTCACAAAATGAAGTTAATGTGATTCACTCACTCCCCACATTTAACCACTTTCTGTTCTAATCCCCTCACCATGGAATTCAATTATCATCTTTATGAAGGTGATTCCAAATCTCTATATCTAACCTTACTCTGTCTTCTGAACTCTAGCACTATATTATCACAAGTCTTTGAGATTTTTCAAACTATTTATCCTAAATGAATCTTAAAATCAATATGTCCAAAAAAATAAGAAAAAAAATCAGTATGTCCAAAACTCATTTTTATTCCCAATCCTCCTCTCTTCCCCGCTTTCCTATTATTGTTGAAGATCTCATCATTCTACCCTCTCATGGTTCACAATCTGTATCATCTACAACTTCTCACTCACACCCCACGTATCCAACGTTTTGTCAAATTTTGTTGTTTCCACCATCCCAGTGCCTCTATCTTAATATGCTTTCTCCTCTCACACTGCCACCTCCTCAGTTTAGGTTCTCATTATCTTCCATCGGGACTATTACAATAGCCTCAAGTCTCTCCCCACCCCACTCCATCCTTCATTCATCTGACAAAGTGATTTTTGTAAAAACAAGTCTGACAATATCACCCACCCCACACTACTCAATAGAAGTTTTTCATGACTTGGCCACTCCCTTGAACACAGTAGTCCATCTTCCTACTCCATACTTTTGTGCTGTTTTCCCTGTGTCCTGGATGTTCTGCCTCCTCATCTCCACCTCTTGACTTCCCTGACTTTCTCTGAGACTCAACTCATATTCCACTTTCTGCCAGAAGTCTTTTTGTTCCTTTCTTCCTTTCCTACTACCACCAGAGTTAGTGCCTTCCTTTTGATATAACCATATTTCTTTTTCTTTTTTTCTTTTTTTTTTTTTTTTTTTTTGCTAAGGCAATTGGGGTTAAGTGACTTGCCCAGGGTCACACAGCTAGGAAGTGTTAAGTGTCTGAGGTCAAATTTGAACTCAAGCCCTCCTGACTTCAGAGCTGGTGCTCTATCCACTACATCAACAAGCAGCCCCTATAACTTTATTTCTCTAACATGTCTTCTATGAACCTAATTATCTTCTCCATTAGAAAGAGAGCTCCTTTAGTGTAGGGAGAGTTGTTTTTGTCTTTGTTTTGTATCCTCAGTGTTTATCACAGTTCCTGGCACATGTTAAGCAGTTATCAATGCTTGTTCATTAACTAATTTATTGACTGATTGATAAAGTACATTGGTTTTTTCACCTTAAAGATGAGCAAGTATAGAAAGTTTAATAAAACATATTCCCTTTCCTTATTCTCACCTAGTTCTTAGAAAATCTGTTCTTAATGCTAATGAACTAGAAAAAAAAAAGTTCAAGTTTGTTTAGCCTATGAAGGAAGTGCCAAATTAGTCAACTACTTCTAGTTGGGAGGGGAGAATGCAAAAGAGGAAAACAAAAATAGAAATGCTAGTTTTAAAGAAAAAGGAAGAAAAATAAAACAGGAAGCTCTTGTGGGACCTAGAATAGAGGACTAAATCCATAAGGAAATAATGTCTTTCTAGGTTTTTTTTTTTTTTTTTGCTTTTTGCTGAGGCAATTTGGGGTTAAGTGACTTGCCCAGGGTCACACAGCGAGGGAATGTTAAGTGTCTGAGATCAGATTTGAACTCAGGTCCTCCTGACTTCAGGGCTGGTGCTCTATCCATTGTGCCACCTAGCTGCCCCAGGAAATAATGTCTTAAAGATGGGTATCATGTTGACTTAAAGCCAAGTGATTTGGAGAGCTCTTCCTTCACTACTCTGTCCCCACTCTAAGGGCAGTATACCAATGTAGAGTGGTGTGAAAGTTTTGGCATATCAAAAGAAAAACAATCCAGAGCAGATATTTAAGAATTGCAATCTAATCAAGGCTTGTTTTTAATATATGTACTTTTAATCTGGCTTAGTAATTAGACAGTTGCCAGAGGGAGTTATCAAGAAAGGTACATGTGATTTAACTATTAATACCTGCAACTGTGTGGCCAGCCAAGTATGTGGCCAAACCCAGGTAACTCATTTTCTTATCTGTCTGCCTCAGGTTCCTTATTTGTAAAGTGGGTATAACAATACCTTTTACACATATCTCACACATTGTAATGAGAAGCCAAAGCTTTAATTAAATTTCCTTATTCACTTCTCTACTTCTATTTTAAATTTTTATACTTAAAAAAAATTGATATCACAATGACTCCTAAATAGAATCCTCCTATGTACAAACAAACAAAAGTACAGTTAAACAATACAGTTCAACACATTGGCCACATCTGAAAATGTGTGCCTCATTCCATATCATTCCATACTATCATTTATCCCTTCTTTGGGAAATGAAAGGCATGCTTCCATATCAGCCCTCTGACGTCATGACTAGTTACTGCATCAGTCAAAATTCTAAAGTCTTTCAAGGATGGTTTATATACATACATATATATATATACATATATATATATATAAAACCATGTAAACTGCTGTCTGCTTTTGCTTCCTTCCATCTTCATCACTTCATGTCTTTCCCAAATAATCTGAATTCTTCACATTAGTTGATTATTATGGTATAGTAATATTTCAGTACATTTATATAACACAATTTGCTTTAATGAAAATCATTATCATTTCACTTCTTTGCCACAACAAAGTGATATTATAAACATTTTTTTTAAATTATGGAAAGGACCATGCCTTCTGTTGAATGATCTCCTCAGTTTATATGCCTAATAGTGATATTTTTTACAGGATTTTACAGTTCAATTAATTTTTTAGTACAATTCTAAGTAGTTTGGAATTGTATTAAAGATTTTACTCCAAATTTCCAAGCCATTGTATGACTTTGACTGGAATATGTTAACCAGTGTCTAGAACTGTTAAGAAATGTCCCTTAACAGTTCTAGTCAAAAAAAAAAAAAAAAAAAAAAAGCAATTGTAGCACTGCTTTGAAAGACATACTTAGGAAGAAAGGGAAGTCCCACCTTCTAGGATCTTTGCCTTAGGTTGTATGGCAAGGAAGAAATCAGCAGGAATAAACTATTCTTAAAATAATATAAATCGAATATCACTGAGCATCAGTCTCTATGTACAATGAATGAGGGATAGTAGATAAACTTATGTATAGTAGTGTTATATAATGCAATTTCATTGCATTATCTGTCAACATATTATTGACAGATATCATAGATGTAATATTACTAATAAATCTTGCTCATGAACTTAGGCTAATTTTCCCTTACTTGAAATTTGATTGACTAAGGAAATAATTTCAGGCCTTGGATAGAGCTTTCTTGAATCCTGGATATAAAATAGCTAGGAAGTGAGGGGTCAGAGTCCCTCTCTGAGGTTTTCAAGATTAGCAATATGACCCAAACTAGAAAACTGTGCTTAACCTTATCAGTGCTTTATCATGGATGACCATCCCTTCCCTTGCAATGGCTAAGTAAATTTCCTTTTGTTTGCTATCGGATAGATTACATGTAAAAAAGGTATTCCATATTTGGAACTAAATTATCAGGGGACCAGCCTGTTTCTATAGATACACAAAATACAAAGAAACAGGGGAAAAAAGTAGAATCGAAACATTACAGGGTCACAGAATCTCAAATTGGAAGAGACCACAAAAACCAACTAGTTTCAACTATAACTGAGCAAGAATTCCCTCTACAGAACACCCAACAAGGAGTCATCCAAACATTGCTCAGATTCACCTAGATTGTTTTGAGAGAGACAGAGACAGAGAAAGAGACAGAGACTGATTTATAAAATCAAGCAAATGCCTAAAACCTATATGTGTGTATATATACATACATTGTATTTTATACATTAGTACATATATATGTATGTATGTTTGTGTGTATATAGCATATAATTACATATACATATATAATCTCCTCAATTTTATCTTTAAACAACTACCCTGAGCAGATAATGATATTTTTTTAAAGATGAAGAAGATAAAACCCAATTAGACTTTCCCAATGTATCATAGAAAGGAAAAGGACTGCTGAAACTCTCCTTTCCCCTGTTCCCCACCATCACCATTGCCATCTGTCCCATTTATTTCTCTGATGAAAACTGTATAGATTCTGACTTAATCCTGGAATACTTACTCCATTTAAATTGAATTGTCTCCTTTCAATAAATAAAACAACAATATTTTTTAATTGGAGTTACTAATATAAGTACTCCATAAGAAACATACAAAATGCTCTAGTCTCTTTCTGCCTTTATTATGGGCCTTGACTATGACCTACCACCTCAAACTGGAAAGGAATTATTTTAAACAAAAATAAGAGGAACTTAGATCGACTACTCACTAGCTCTGAAGCCTCGAACAAGGTACTCTAATATGTCTCAGTTTCCTTATCTGTTAAATAAGGGAACTTAAATAATTTCTAATGTTGCATCCAAATTTAATATTTTAAACTCTATAACTTTTTTTTCCTTTTTTTAGTACCCCAAACTGCTCTTGGCACTGAACTATTTTCTCCTTATTACTTTCTTTTAGAAGTTGCTCTTAAGACAGTGCTATTTTGAGATCCATTTAGGAAAGTCAGTCAGCTACAAGGTAGCCCAGGGGAAGGATAGAAAAATCTTTCCCTAAGAAAATAGGATTCCAAGCTAGACAGGATCTTGGAGCACCTCTAATCTGACATCTATTTTGCAGATTTAGAAATTGGTATCTTTTTTTTTCTTTCCATAGACCATAGATACTAATTAATGTTTACAGCATATTATTTAAAAGATATGGTACAATTCAATAAAATGCCCTCTGAGTTTAGATTGTCTTCCCCTATATATTAAATGACTAACCTCCTTTTTTCCCCTTGTGTTTCCTAGTATCAGTGAGCATCAACAACCTGTACCCTGGCTGTGAAAATGTAAGTGTGAGGAGTCGTAGCATGATGTTTGAACCAGGCCTTACAAAAGGGATGCTTGAAGTCTTTGTGTCTCCTTCCCACCATTCACACTGCTCAGCCGATGACCAGTCAACCAAAGCCATAGACATCCAGAACGCCTATCTGAATGGTATGCTCCATTTGTATTTCCTATAAAGTGGGGCTATTCTTTCCTAAAGGCTACTGAATCCCTTAACTTTTCTTAAAAGAAGATTTATCTCAAAATTTTAATCTGCTATAGAGAGAGATTCCCAAATATTACCATACTTGGAAGCAATATGTGAAAAGGCAAAAGAGTACAACCAAGACGATGGACAATGTCTAGGAAAAAAAGGACCAATGGACAGCTTATCCATATTAGCAAAAATCAACAGTTGAATGAATGTTCCTTAGAACAAGGTTTGAAAAGCACTCTACATTTGCTCCTTAAAATAATGAAGTGGGTACTAATTTCCCAAATGAGGAATCTAAGGCTAAGAGCTTTAAGTTAACTTGTCTGATGTCTGAAACAAGACCCAAATCCAGGTCTTCCTATGTTTTTAGGTTCCCATATTGTATTTCCTCAGCAGCCTGATACCATGGACTAGTAGTAAACAAATTATTTAACTTTCAGAAGTGAATTTATAGACCATTTCCAAAATGTAATTCTTTACCTACTCATGGTCTATCAGGACCATACTAAGTGCTGCCAAGAAGCATACATCACATATTGTAGGAGATAAAGTACTTATCATACCAGGCATGAATTTAAATTATAAGTTCAACACTTTAGTGTCTATAAAATCATTTGTTGTTGTTGTCATCATTTTTCAGTCATGTCCAATTCTCTATGACTCCATTTAGGGTTTTCTTAGCAAAGATCCTGGGGTAATTTGCCATTTCCTTCTCCAGATCATTTAATAGATAAGGGAATTGAGGTAAACAGAGTTAATTGACATGTCCAGAGTCACACTGCTAGTAGTTGTCTGAGGCCAGATTTGAAACTGTGAAGATGAGTCTTCCTGGTTCTAGCCCTGGCATTCTATCCACTGTGCCACCTAGTTGCTTCATAAAAACATTGGGAGGCCATTTAACCTCTGGGGCTCAGTTTTTTTTTTTTACCTAATCACATGGGAATCCTTAATAATATTTGTGCTACCTACTTCATAAGTTGTTATGAGGAAAGCACTTTACTAACCTTAAAGCATTATATAAGTATAGGTTATTAAGTATACATGTGGTACAATAATAGCAGGTGGCACTTATGTAGCATTTTAAGGTATGTAAAGTATTTTATATACATTTGCTCCTTTGATCCTACAATAAGTATGAGAAATAGATTCACCCTTATAAATGAGGAAATTAAGACTAACTTGCCTGAGGTCACAGAGGTAGAAACTGATTTGAACTCAGATGTTCCTGATTCCCAAGGCTAGCCCTTTATCTCTTATTAACTGTATTTCCTGAGTGCTGAAATGACCCATGATTTCATTAGGGTGGATACTCTCAACCAATACAGATCCTAATGCTTCTACTGTTTAAGGAATTAATATGGCCAAAAAATCATAACCAACCGTTTGGGGATAAGTTGCTCCAAAGTTAATTGTTTATCCTTGGCTGCTACCTATGCTATCCATTAACAGATTCATATTTAAAACCTTTCTTGCTTGAAAGAAATATCTAGAGCTTGTGCTTCATTATTGGAACTTTACACACAAATTCTTTTCTGTTCCACAATGGAGCATCTGAATAGACCTGAATATTAATTCAAAATTGCTTTGTTGGGCATGTAACTTATATGTATATTAATTACATGTAAGTGTACATATGCATGCAGGTATAAATACACCTATATCAGTGATCTGACATTGATGTTTATTAATATTAACAATTTCTGTGATTTGGAATAGTTAATCTAGGTGTATATAAAATTTATCCTGCCTCAAATTCTTATCACCTAGATCATTTTGGAAGAAGCTAAAAGAAATTTAGCCTTGAAGATACTATTTGAAGATACACAATAGTCTTTGTTTTTCTCTCTGCAGGAGTTGGTGATTTCAGTGTGTGGGAGTTCTCTGGGAATCCTGTTTATTTCTGCTGCTATGATTATTTTGCAGCAAATGATCCCACTTCAATTCATGTAGTGCTTTTCAGCCTTGAAGAACCTTATGAGATCCAGTTAAATCAAGTGATTTTCTGGCTTAGTTTTCTAAAGTCACTTGTCCCTGTTGAAGAACCCATAGGTAAGCCATAGGTAATACATATGTATGTGATGTTTCTTCGATAATGAGGATGTTGTGGTTTCCTGTTTGATGTTAAGCTTTTTTTTTTTCATGTGTCTCCTACTGCTCATGATTCCTGAAGGCATTTAGCATATATGTAGCATTTCTTAAATTCTGTCAGTAACGTGAGCTGACAAATTGTATATTTCTGCACCTCTTTCTATGTTCAAGACTTTGTAATCTCATGTACACTTTGTGCTGGATATCTGACAAAACTTTGTTCTCTTAAATGGTAAAAAAAAAATATATATATATACTTGTGGGATTTATTATTTATACTTCTTCAAAAAATCACTTCTTTGTTCTTCTCTTAAGCACAGTTATGCTTACAGACTGGCCACAGACTGGCCATTTCTCACTATCCTTTGAATTCTATTAGTCAATTTTTTTTTTTTAACATGGAGCTATCATTTCTGTTTTATAGAATCAAAAAACCTTTGAGATTCCTCTAATATTTCTGAAAAGAGAAAATCCACTAGAACCATAAGGAGCCAGACAGTAATACTAAAAAGTAATCCTTTCTGTCAGTTTTTGATTATTCAGTCATATATTTGACTCTTCATGACTCCATTTGGGTTGTTTGTTTGTTTTTGACAAAAATGCTGAAGTGGCTTGCCATTTCCTTTTCTAGCTCATTTTACAAATGAGGAAACTGAGGCTCATGATCACACAGTTAGTATCTGAGACCATATTTGAACTACAGAAGAGGAGTTTTCCTGATTCAAACCTGGTTCTTTATTAACTGTATCACCTACTTATACTTGCTACCAATATCAGATAGTCCTACTTTATGAGCCAAAGCAGCTGGATTTCCTACCACCAGGGGGCAACGTTCCACTTCAGATTTCTTCTCTGCAAAACATAAAATATGTGTGTGTGGAATGTTGTGACCTAATTAAGATTTTAAAGTAAAGATAAGGAATCTTAGGTCAAAGTCTTCTGACCCAATGGGAAAAGGGGACTATAAAATTTTTTAAATGTATTTTATTTCATTTGTCCTCATCTTTATAAGTTTAGAATTGAGGACATAAAACTCTATTTGGAAAATAAAACAAATAACTAAAAAATGAATATCCATTTCATTAGATGGAGAGAAGAGAAAAGGGGAAGAGAAGAAAAAAAGATGGGCAAAGACATACAAAAGTAACAGAAAGACAAGTAGGGATACACATACAGACATGCTGGAAGAAAGACAGAAGCAAGTACATGGAGAAGAGAGAATTTTAAGGAGTAACACCTCCATCTTATGGCTATTTAGGATATTACCTCTAAAGACTTTTCCTTACATACTCCATATTTAGAATGATCTGTATTATTAAAACCTACTCATTTATTTAGAATTTTAATGTTTGCAAAATGTTTTCTTTTAGTATTTGATATTGATTCTTTGGTTTTTATCTCAATGTCTAAAATGGAATTAAATTATTGGCCAGGTAGAGCCTAATAATAATTACAGTTTTCCCATCTATCTAATAAATACAAAATTACAAAAGTGAGTCATCCTTTCGTTAGTTCTGTCATAGAAAAATCAAAGAATGTTCAAATTTGAAAGTAGAGACCAATTTAATAAAATCAGATTGTCTAAATGTTGTTACTGAAAAGAGGGAATAAAATGGAATTTAAAAATCCCTTTTGTTTCTTTATCTAATGGGAGAGCCATTCTTCACCAGTAAATCTCTGTAAAATCCCATTCTTGTAAGAAACCTGCAAGTTTAAAAAGCTATAGGAGTATAGTAATAGGTTTAAATTTTTAATGTATGTGTAGTATTATGATCTCATTCATATTGCCATATTGTGTCTTTCTCTTTCTCATTCTTTTTCATGGTATCTTCCAGGCTTTCCTACTTAAACTCTCCCCTAGGTGAGAGTTCATTGTTTGTGTAAGTACTGTACAGTTACATTCATACCAAAGTATGAATGTTGTGGACCATTTATCATCATTGTCATTTCTGTAGTATTATGGGGTATCCAAAGAACTTTTCATAGATCTTTTAAAAAGAGTCATCATTGGTGGTTACATCTCCTTCCAAAAGATAGATGCTGATAGATATCTAGTATCCAAAAGAGTAGCATTTCTTGAAATAAAACTTTATTGGATTGGTCATGGGAAAGAGTAGTTATTAGAATTAGTTCCATCCTTGTTGCTTCCACGTCCAGGGTGAGGGAAAGATTCTGAAAAGGGTCCATAGGTAATATTAGGACAATCAGTTTGCCATCTTTGAGGTCCACAGACATAATTATAAGTTCTCTTAGTTTATTTTCCTATCTACACTTGGGAAGATCTGGAATGTTACCTATTTATGAAATGAACTCTGGTATAGCTGATTGTGGAAAAAAAGAGAGAGAGGAATAAATGTCTTTTTCCTAAAATTTTATTGTTTTTTTTTTCTTCTCTACCAGCTTTTGGCGGCAGGCTAAAAAACCCACTTCGAGTAGTCCTGGTGGCCACCCATGCTGACATCATGAATGTTCCCCGACCCGCTGGAGGTGAATTTGGTTATGATAAAGATATGTCATTGCTGAAAGAAATTAGGAACAGGTAAGAAGCCAGGTTTTCAAGTCAGCCTCAAATATGTACTTGCTCTAAAGCAAACACTATTTACAGGAGAAACAATATCAAAAAGACTCTCTGAGTCAATCTTTCTTTGGGAGGAGAAGAGGCTGAAAGTGCAGCAACCACTCACAAGCCTAGTTCTATTACTGGTTAGCATGGGAACACATGCTCTGTTTCTTTTTTTTTTTTTTTTTAACCTGGATGGGTTTGTCCCTTCTTCAGCAACCTAGTGGTCCTTCTTGTTGGAGTTGACCACATTCTTGTCAGATGACATAGAGACATCCAACTGGCTTAACACTGTAGTTTCTGAGCTCCTAAGCTCAAAAGATACACTAACCTCAGCCTCCCCCAGTTTCAAGAAAATCAGGTGTGTCTCAGCAGGGATCAGGGTGTTTCTTCAAAGTGTTCCTCCTGTTTTATATAGCTCCTAGAGCTTAGAGTTGATCTATTCATTCTGAGAATTTACTTTCTTGAGCACCCTCTGACCATAAGACTTGGAAAAAATTTTATTCAGGGCTGAAAGGGACTGCCAAGGCTCATCCAATCTATCCCCATCTTCATTTTAAGTATGCAGAAAAGTTATCCTTCCACATCACAACTTTCCTCTGTTCAATATATTGCAGCAGAAATTAAATGGAAATTTGAGGGGTTTTGCAGAAGCTACAGATGATATATAGATGCCAGCAGATACCACAGAAAAAAAAGTTTAGAAATTCAGAAATATGTAATAAATATGTATAGTATTATATAATAGCCACATGTTTTAAGTTTTATTATCATAAATATACCCAAATTTTACAGTAAGGCACTGTAAATACTCCATAAAAGAAGAAGGTAAAATTCAGATTTCTTCTCTGGTAAGAAAAAAGGACCAAAAAATTTTATGCAGATTTTCCAAATCACAGGGGCGCTGTACCCTAACCTCTGTTGTGAAAGGGATAACTGTACTTCCCTTCAAGACATCTAGAACAAAATGATGTCCATCTCTTTTTAAACAGATTTTCAATCCATTTTTCTCTTACCTCTTTCTCTTAGATTTGGGAATGATCTTCAAATTTCTGACAAGCTCTTTGTTTTGGATGCTGGTGCTTCTGGATCTAAAGACATGAAACTATTACGAAATCATTTGCAAGATATAAGAAGTCAGATTGTTTCTGTAAGTAGGACCTCCCAGTGAAGGCTCTTGTCTCATTAAGTTAGAGCTCAAATTTCTAAGAGGATATTTGGTGATAGATGCCAACTTAGCACCTTCCTATATAGTACTGAAATGTGAACCCCTCTTTTTATCCCTTCTTGATTTTTATTTCAACAGATCAATTAAATAAATACTTATTAAATATTTATGAAAATGCCAATAAGCATGTATGAATCCAGGGACTGCTAAGGAAATACAAATACAATAAATTCCTTTATAATAGGCACATGTTCAATATTTACTGATTAATTGATTTTTATGGATTAAGATAAAAAATTAAGGAGGAGGTGAAAAGGAAGAGGTGAAGCATTGTGCTAGATACTGGGGCAAGAAAAGTAAAAATAAAGTGCCCAATCTCAAGGACCTTGAATTCTACTGGGAAAAACACATGTGCAAAAATAATTAAATGGATGAGGCAAGTAGGGTGCTATATTAGATAAAGACCTGGACCTAGAGTCAGACCTGAATTTGAATCTAGTAGCATTCACTAAGTAGCTTTATAACGCTGGATGAATAATTTAGCCTCCATCTGCTTTAATTTCTTTGAAGCTTCCTTCCACATTTGTTTTAGGTCAAAACAAGATGTGTGCTTTGCAGATTTTAAAGAATTATATAAATGAAAGGGCAGCTAGGTGGTGCAGTGGATAGAGCACCAGCCCTGAAGTCAGGAAGGCCTGAGTTCAAATCTGGTCTCAGACACTTAACACTTCCTAGCTGTGTGATCCTGGGCAATTCAAAGTCACCCAATTGCCTCAGCAAAAAAAAAAAAAAAAATTACATAAATGCTAGCTATTATTATTGGCTATTATATTTGAAATACATATAAAATAATTACAAAATAATTTCATGAAGAGGAACAGAAAATAATAATAATTGGGAAGCACAAAGGGAAGTTTAGAAAAGGCCCACAAAGAAGATGGCACATGAGCAGTGTATAAAAGGAAGCTAAAAAATAAGGTGAGAAGTGAGTACATTTGGGATGTGTACATTTGGGATGAGAAGAATCTGGAGTCAGGAAGACCAAACTTCAAATCCAGCTTTAGACACTAATTAATATCTGTTTGACCCTGGGGTGTTTCTTCATCTATAAAATGGGCTGAAGAAGGAAATGGCAAACCACTCCAGTATCTTTGCCAAGAAAACTCCAAAAAGGAATCATAGGGATTGAATGTGACCCAAAATGACTAAACAACAGGCCAGTCTGAGATCAATCTAGAAAAGTAAGCTCGAGTCAGATTTATAGAGGTTTAAATATTATACATGGAAGTTGTATTTTTATACTAAAAGCAATAAGGAACCTTTGAAAGTTCTTGAATTGTCACAACCCTCTCTTAGGAAGATTAAAGTTTGCAAAGATCCTTCCAACAACCATGAAAGATAGATGCTATCATTATCATCATTTTACTAATTTGGAAACTGAGAATTAGAGAGGTTCAGTGATTTGGCCCAGAGTCACTCAGCTAAATAACTGACATTTGTATTCAAGTCTTTACTCCAAGTCTGGTATTCTAACCTTCCGCATCATTTAAATATACTCAAATAAGGATTTTTTTTAATTTTCCAAGGCTAAAAAGTTCAATGGAGTTTAAATGTAGAAGTGTTTCTTCATAACAATCATTTGGACATATAAACTGTGGATTATTCTGTAACCTGCCACAATTTTATGTAGCACATGCTCTGCAGATGCTGTCACAAGGCTGCTGCATCTCCCTTCCTTATAGCCTTGAATGATTGGGAAACATCTTTTCTCTTGCTTTAACTCTTGAGCAACCACCAAGGCACTTTCCCCTTTTGATTATCAATTGATGTCCATCACTCAATCATATTTAATTAGCAATTATTAAGATGGTATATAGTAGGAATGATTGATACAAAACATTCCTCCTAAAAGTTTGTGACACATTTTCCCATGAGCAAAGAGTTTTAGAGAAATTGGACTCAAGCTTAGGAAGCACTTGTAATAAAAGTATAATTCACAACTTCTAAAAGTCTTTTTTCTAGAGCCCCCTTATATATGATGTAGCTTTCTTGTAGAACTTTAAGTTTGCTTTTCTTCATTGAGCCCAAACTGCCTTTGGCTACTAAAGCAGGCACTTTGTTGTTCTTATTGTGCTGCCAAATAGCCTTTGTTGTCCTGGAGACACTACTAGAATGCTTAGGGGTAAAAAAAAATCCAAATCCTCTGATTGTCTGAAGTTCACAAAGTTGTCCTCTGGTCATTGGAATGGGAAAGAAAGGTCAAAGTAATGTTCCCACCACTCCCCCAACTCCCTGTCAAGAAATTCCTCCTCAAGCATATGATAGGCCAGGGGTTCTACCACTAAGTCCCCAGACTCCCAAATCTCTACTGGTCCACCATTTTATAGATAACTCATTGAGTATGATTGATCAATCCAAACATTTTACATGTGCACCATCACTTAAATTCATCCAATAAGTTTGAAGGCTCTAAAATTGATAGAGGACTTTTTTACACTTTGCCTAAAGCCTTTGATTCAATAGAGAAATGTTCTTACCTCAATAAGGTAGCAGGACATTTCATTATTGGCCTTTATTTTAAGTGGGGTTGAGTGATTTGATTAACTCAGTCAATCTAGCCAGAACATATAAGAATTCACAACTCAACCATTGAACACTCCAGTACACATAGAGATGAGGGGAGACCATTAAATGTTAATCTCTATCTGTTGCTCATAAAATCTCCTTCTGGGCATATAGGTGAGAAGAGTAATTTAGCCTCTCTGTAAACTCCAACAAATTAATTGAAAATCTCCTCGATAATTTTGTTTTGTTTGTTTAATTTTTGTTTAAAGTTTAAAGACAAACTTTAAAGTATGTCTACTTTCTTAGTAGACATAAAACATAAGACTATCAAAAGGAAATTCAAATTCCTTTCCCTATGTGCATTCTATAAACACTTGGCCTGTTTGTGCAAAATATTTGATTAAGTACTGGGGGAGATAAAGGCTTTAGAAATTAAGTCTAATCTCATGGAATATTATGGGGGTGAGAAGTAAAGGCAGCAGCAATAAAAAAAATCATATGCCAAGGACATTAGTAAGTTGCAAAACAAAATACTACATGAGGTCCAAGGCGGGTATTCTTGTAAGAAGTTGCATTTTAGTTCATCTGTAACAGATAAATGTGAATTCAAGCAGTGCAAAAGAGGCAAAGAGAGTGTCCTTGGTTTAGAGAGGCAAAAAGAACCATGGTTAATTTTGTTTGATATTCTCTCTATGGAAAACAATGACTGAATCTGAATATAGTATAAGGCAAGCTAGAAAGTTAAGATGGCACAAGATTCTAGGAGATCATGAATGTCTAGGAAGAGAATTTGAACTTCACTTAGGAGATAGGAGAGTGACATGACCATATCAATGTATCAGTAATATTATTCTCACAACAATATGAAAGACAAATTAGAGGGAGTCAGGAGAAGAGATAGGAAGATTGTGATAGTTATAACGCATTACAGTTGTTGGGTTTTTTTTTTCATTGTGGTTATATATTAGTTATACAACTCAATAAGTTTTATTTTCTATGGATGATTGAACAATGAATGCCAAGTATTTTGAAATAGACATAACTAAAAATATCCTACATCCTACAAGAAATGCTAGCCTTCATTTGGCGGAAACTATCGTTATTATATAGGGAACCATGCTAATTCACATTTCCTGTTTCATTGCCTAAAGTTATCATTTTCTTCTGTCAATGAGTAAATGAGTGAAGTATACCTGCTTACTCAACATTTACTGTATGAATGAGTCCACATTTGCATGCATTTCTATTCCTCTGCCTGAAAAGTCTTAACAAATATTCAATGACCTTCTACTCATTTACATAAAGTGATAGAAATGAAAACTTTCAGCAAAATTTTGACAGATTTAAAAAAAGAGATGACTGGATTTTGATTAGAGTTGGTATTGAAAATTGCAGAGTATGTACTTTAAAGAAGTGGCTAAAAACAAATATCATTAAAATTGTAGCTTCAACAGCTCCCAGACTCCTTTGCAGGAGTGAAAGGTCCACTAATGTGGAATATTGCATATGCTGTTGACTTTTTTCAATGTACTAATTTTTCCATTCCTCTCATTTTTTTCCTTTAAAAAAAAGTTATCATAGAAGGAATGGTTCTCTTGGAGGAGGGAAGAGAGAAATTAGGTCACATAAAAAGAAAAGATCAATTTTTAAAACTTTAAAATATATATATATATATATATGTTCAGTGTGTAGATAACTAGTTACAGAATTGGATGTTCTTTAGGTTTGCCCTCCAATGACGCCCCTGTGTGAGAAGATCATCTCTACTCTGCCCTCCTGGAGAAAGCTGAATGGGCCAAACCAGCTAATGTCTCTTCAACAGTTTGTATTTGATGTGCAAGACCAACTGAACCCACTTGCAAATGAAGAGGATTTAAGGCATATTGCTCAGCAGCTCCACAGCACAGGAGAAGTAAGTAGTCCATGGGACAGTGATTAAAGAAGTTTAAGAAGCTCTTACTTTTCTGCTCTGTGATATTTGTTTGCTTTTCTTGAAAAGTATGTACTTGGAAGTTTGGGAAGGGGATAATTTCTCCACACTTTAAAAAAAGGTCCTGGCTATAGAATGATGAGCATGAGGGTGGGCAGAACCTAGAAAAGGAAAGAAAAGAGAGAGAGAGAATATATATTTATATATATATATACATATATGTAAATTTTACATGTAATATATAAATAATGCTTATATAATCATATATATGTTAATAATAAAGCATTTGTATAATATTAATATTATTCAAGAAATATTTTTTGTTTATTTATTAAACATAAATAAAAACTATACATGTAAATAAAAAGAAAAATGCCTTCGGAAATATATAGAAAACCCAAAGAAATTTTTCTCACATACAGTTTTCACTTTTCTGAGATTTTGCTCATATTCTATAATAATTTTTTAATTAAGCAAATTCACAAGAAAGTGCTCTATCATTGCTCTATTTCCAAAAAAATTATTTATATATATTTATCAATATGAGAAGCAGTATAAGTTCACATAATTTAATGATTAATTCTTGTATATGAAGTTCATGAGTAATTTTTGGAGTGCACCATTATGAATGTTTATGAATTTATAAATTGTGCTTATGAGTTTGAATGTTTATGAATTCATAAATTTTATGAATGCTTATAAAATGCTTTCAGATTTGCAAAGCACTTTTATCTTTTTGTCATTTGATTCTTCCCTTTATACACAAGGAAACTCTAGCTTAGGTTTGCCAATAATAATAATTGAGATCAGTGATGGTTACCCAGCTAGTATCAGAGACACGATCTGAATTCATGTCACCTTCCAGGCTCACAACAAAGTTTTTTCTGTGTGCTATTCTCCTGTTTTTTAGACTCCTTTCTAATTCAGAATATAGCTCAGCTGGTTTGACACTCCCCCTCAGCCTTGTGACTACACTGAGCAAATTAAGATCACAAAGAAAGTGAGGAAATCTTCAGACCAGTAACAGTGACTTCATTCAAGTCAGCCTTTGTACATGTCAAGGAGATTCCTTTTAAGCTTTTTGTGACATAAATTCCTTTTATAGTCTGGTAAAACTCATGGATCCCTTCTCAGAATAATGTTCTTAAACACAAAGTAAAATATGGAAGATTACAAGAAACTGTTTTTGAAATATAGTTATGAGAGACATTTTTTTTCAAGTTCTGGAACCCAGGTTAAGAAGTTATGATGGTTGGTGTATTTTTATTCTATATTTGTGCTAACTCAACCCATTCCCAGGCAAAGGATTTCTAGTTTTAGAAAGAAGAAAGAAAGCTACTGATGATAGCACTGATGTCATGGTGGCTTTTGCATTATTTATCAAATGTCTTGTGAACTGACATGATTGCTTCATGACACAGTCCAGCATCATGACCCAAGGAGTCACAGTGCTGTAGCTGATTTCTCAACTCTTGTTCTTAAGCCAAGGGAAAAATGAACTGCATGTTTTGAAACTGGGATTTTTTAAGAAAAGTTCCCTAAGTTTCAGGTGATTAATTTAGAACCCTAAATCCAAATCCTAGAGAATTCAACAAGGGAACTCAATTAAGTTCATTTTGATACTTTTGATTACAAAAATTGTTTCAGGAAGGAGGATAAAATAAAATAATACTGTCCTATTAATAGCCCAGTAATAAAGATTGAAAGTTAACTACATTTCAAAGCCTGTTAACTGACAATTCACAAATCCTCTCCCATTTTTTAATGATTATATCAATTAAATAAGAGAAAAAGAAAGATGCAAAAATTTTTATTTAAGAACTGGATTTCAAATGAGCCTTTTCCAACAACTACAAACATCCTGGTGCTGTCTCTAGAATACTATAACTTAAGAGATGCACAAATGATTTTATCATAAACAAATGACAAAAAACAATAAACAAATATACAAGGATGTATAAAGCGATCAAAATTTCAGCAGGTGAGCAAGTGAATGATATATATGTGCTTGATCAACATCTGTCTCATGATTGAATCTACATCTGCAAGGTATCTGGATGCCTCAACCTAAAAGATCATGTGAGAGATGTTCAAGGAACTATTGTTCATTTATGTTAAAGAGTAGGAATAAAAATTCTCAGTAGAAATTTATGTTAGAGATAGCAGAAAGGTCTTGCATATTATATATAAGCCACCAGAGAAATATTAGCTTGTTGGGCCTCTTCAGTTTTTTTCCAGGCAGGTAAAGTACTCACATAAATGAGTCAATGAAGCGCATTCCTAATGAATATAATGAAGAGACCAATATCTGTGTTCCAAGAGTGAAAAACAAGAGTGAGCTAGTAACAGGTTAGAGATTCAAGACAGGAATTTGCTCAGTTCCATAAAAAGAAAGTCATTTAGTTCTTTGCTATCACTGATACAAGGAATCCTAATGTATCAAGAAAAAAACCTGTTTATTTCCCAGTAAATGACTGACTACTCCTTGTTCCCTCTGGCAGATTAACATAATGCAGAGTGAGACCGTACAAGACGTCATACTCCTGGACCCACGATGGCTCTGCACCAATGTTTTGGGAAAGCTCCTCTCTGTGGAGACCCCCAAAGCCCTACACCACTATAGGGGACGGTACACCATGGAGGACATTCAGCGACTAGTACCAGACAGTGATGTGGAAGAATTAATCCAGATCCTAGACGCCATGGACATCTGTGCCCGGGATCTGAGTAGTGGGACCATGGTGGATATCCCAGCCCTCATCAAGACTGACAACTTGCACCGGTCCTGGACTGATGAAGAAGATGAAGTGATGATATACGGAGGAGTCCGAATTGTCCCCGTGGAGCACCTTACCCCCTTTCCCTGTGGGATCTTTCACAAGGTCCAGGTGAACCTGTGCCGGTGGATTCACCAGCAGAGCACTGAAGGAGATGCAGACATCCGCCTGTGGGTGAATGGCTCCAAAATCGCCCACCGTGGGGCCGAGTTGCTGGTTCTGCTGGTCAACCATGGACAGGGCATTGAGGTTCAGGTTAGGGGACTGGAAACCGAGAAGATCAAATGTTGCCTCCTTCTGGATTCTGTGTGTAGTACCATCGAGAATGTCATGACCACCACTTTACCAGGTCTGTTGACGGTGAAACATTATCTAAGTCCCCAGCAACTGAGGGAACATCATGAGCCTGTCATGATTTACCAGCCACGGGACTTTTTCCGAGCACAGACGTTGAAAGAGACCTCATTGACTAATACCATGGGGGGCTATAAGGAAAGTTTCAGCAGCATTATGTGCTTTGGGTGTCTTGATGTTTATTCTCAGGGTAGCCTTGGAATGGACATCCATGCTTCAGATTTGAACCTCCTGACTCGGAGAAAACTGAGCCGCCTGTTGGACCCACCTGACCCTATGGGGAAGGACTGGTGCCTTCTTGCCATGAATCTGGGTCTCCCTGAACTCGTGGCAAAGTATAATAATGGAACTCATAAGGATTTCCTTCCAAGCCCAGTCCATGCTCTCCTCCGGGAATGGTGCAACTATCCTGACAGCACAGTGGGCATCCTTATGTCCAAGCTGAGAGAGCTCGGCCGCCGGGATGCAGCCGACTTTTTGCTGAGGGCATCCTCTGTGTTCAAAATAAACTTAGATGCCAATGGCCAAGAAGCCTATGCCTCGAGCTGTAATAGTGGAACATCTTATAATTCAATTAGCTCAGTTGTGTCACGGTGAAGACAGCCATAGGGGTGGGTAGAATCTCTTCCAATTGCAAAAGCAAGAAGGGCACAGTATCACTATGGATTCTGGATGTACTCATTTATATGCTTATATACAATCTTATTCCCAATGTCTCCTTTCCCCTTAGCCTCATCCACTGCTTCCCTCTCACACCATGCATCTGTTTTATGTGAATAATAGCAAACTATTGCTTTTACTTTGGCCGTTAAAAAAAAAGCTGGTCTACTTTCAGTGTTTTCAATTCCATATCTGGTCCACCAATGTACTGATTCCTATTGCTAATTAAATCAGAATATCCAACTTTTCAGTGAATTTTTTAAAAAGTTATCAGGTTGACATTTTTTTAATGTGCATGTATCAAAAAAAAATGTGTTTTTCTTAATGCCAGTTTTGTTTCTTAAACCATCTTCTAGGCTTAACTTTTTTTTATATATAAACCATAAACTGTTTAATACTAAGCAGTCTGTGGTCAGTATAGCATAATCCCATTGTATAATTTATAAATAGGAATTTTGTGAGTGCCTTTTGCAGAAGAGGATATGTTTGGAAATCATCAGAGCTGACCAGGAATTGTCATAAAGAAAATGCTACCTCTTTGTCCCTAACTGCATGCTAATCATTGCAAGTGGTGCTTCACCTCTGGTTTCTCCAGTTTTGAAGTGGGCTTTTTTTCCTTTGTTTGTTTTTACAATAAACAGGGAGAGAGGAAAAAAAATCCTTTCCTAGGAAAGTTTCATGTATGACACCAGTTGCTACACAAAGTTGTGCATTACCAATTTTACTTTTGTTGAAACTCAGTGTAAAGTTCTCCATGAGTCTCTAAATCGTCAGCTTCATTATTTCCTCTCATCTCAGGTAAAAGGACCATACAGTTATAGAATAAGCACAATTTGTGTAAAGACAAAACAGTGATATTCTATAGCTGTCCATGATGCATAGCGGATGGTTTTCAACATTCAAGCCCTATTTTGCTTATTTCCAGTACTTGAAATGTGAACAACAAAAACAATAAAGGAAATATTCCTGCAGTGATTTTAAATTGTGGATACATAGCTTTTAAATTAATATGAAGAACATGTCCTATTCTGTTCTGAGAAGCATGTGATGTTAATTAATGGCACAATATGTGTATATGCATATATATATATGCAATATGTGTGTATATATATATTAATACAGGTATTTTTTCTTAAACTTAAAAATGTAGTAAATTTTAAATTTTGTTTTTGTTTTGTCTTAAGGAGATTTTGTTTTATCCAGGCAACTTTTGGTTGGGTTTCTTTTTGTTGTTGCTTGGGGGGTTTCTTTTTTTTGTTTTGTTTTGTTTTGTTTTGTTTTTTACAAATAAACTGTTGCTTGTTGCATTATTTTTGTTAGATTTTGTTCCAGAAGACATTATTTCTCTGAGTTGTGTATTCATCATCATTACTTCTCATATGACTTTTCTTTTTCTGATTTCAGGTAGCATAGATGTCCATTGTGGAGTATTCTTGATTGTGTTCCCTAAAATATCACTTTGGGGGGAAGGTGGAAGAGGAAAGTGCGAAGCTTATTTTAATATATGTTTTTATTTTAAAGGGAAAGGGCTGCATCTGTGTTCCTTTGACAGACTAAAAAGACATTTACATCATGGAATGCCTGAAAGGAGTGGTATAGGTTTAAGAAGAAATAAGTCTACAAAGAGAAAAGCAGTACTTAGATGATTTCAGTTCCTTCAATAACAGCCAGGAATACAATTATATGCAGTACCTCAATGAGGTGGTTGTGAGACAAATGGCATAATGTATGGAAAGGTTCCTTGAAAACTATATGCCAGTATTAAAGCATTGCTTTCTAATATGAAATGAACAGGGAAAAAATATGGATGGAATCATTAACAAAAAGAAACTGAGGACATCCATAGCTAGTAGTCAATATCTCCATAAAATCAACATGCACCAGAATGATATGAATAAACATCAAAGATCTCCAGTTTAAAAATGAGAAAAGACAATAGTAAAACTTTGTAAATGATTTTTGACAGTTGGCCACTTCAGACTCATAATTGAGAGCTCTTAAAAATTCAATTTTCCATTATTCTTGGTTTAAAAACAAAGCACATTTGACATAGTAGAGCAGAAATTCCTAACCTTTTTATGACATGATTCTCTGGCAGTTTGGCAGGCCCCTTTTCAGAACAATATATTTAAATGCATAAAATAAAATGCAAAAAGATTGTTGAGGAAACTAATTATATATATATATATTTTTTTAAAAGTTAACAGACACCAGATTAAGGATCTCTGCAGTAGAATAAAATGTGGATTCTGCACATATGCAGGATCTTTAAGAGATAAAATCAAAGAGAACCTTTTTGAACAATTCTAGGACTGTCAAGTGACACATAAAATAGGGATTTGCTTGACAAAGGTGTTCACCTTTGTCATAAACTGTGTCCTGTGTAGGGTTGCAGTCAAAGGGATTCTTTATAATTAATGCATTCTTCCAGATGCTTCTGTTTGTAGATGATTGTACAGTTATCTCTTCCACAGTGCAACTTTTCCCATAGCAGTTTCAATATATCATAGGTCAGCATAAGAAACTGAAAGGGAATTTTGCAAGAGCCAGAGTCCACACAAAGGCCAGCAGATGACACAGAAAAGTTTAGAAATTCAGAAGTGCATAAAATATATGTATAGTACTTAAAATACCAACATGTTTTCTTTTCATAACATAATTATACACAATTTCTTTTTTAAGTTAAAATAAATAAAAATTTAAAGTTTATGGAAAGAATGTGAAAGCCAGCAGAAGACAATTTTGCACAGATTTTCCAGATTATGGGGGTGTCGCAGCTCCTAACCCCTGTGATGTCAAAGAGATAACTGTATTCCATCTCAGAATAGTGCTGGGTTTCTTTTTTTTTTAATTTGAGGTTTATATTTTTTCAAGTCTATTAAAGCTCTTTATTTTCAAAACATATACATACATACATATATATACATATATATATATTCACTTTTGCAAAACCTTGTGGTCCAAATTTTTTTCTCTCTCTCCCTTTCCCTCACCCCCTTCCCTGGACAGCAAGTAATCCAATATATGCTAAACAGTGCAATTCCTCCATACATATTTCCACAATTATTATGCTGCAGAAGAAAAATCAGATCAAAAAGGAAAACAAAATGAGAAAGAAAATGAAATGCAAGCAAATAACAATAACAAAAAAAGTGAAACTACCATGTTGTGATCCACACTCAATCCCCACAGAACTCTCTCTGGGTGCAGATGGCTCTCTCCATCACAAGACCATTGGAACTGAGTGTCATGTTTCTTAAATGAATGCTGTGCCTCTTAAAATGGTACCCAACAACTCATGCAAGAAAAAATAAGTGGATGGGAGATGCCATTTGCCCAAGTATGACATGTACTTGAACAGGTTGATCAACACATGGTCTGAAATTACGGATGAACAACAATCTGGTACAAGAGTTAAATAGGAAGAAGAGAATGAATTTCAGATTTCATTTGGGAAATTAGGAATGTTTTCAATTATCTCAAGTTTCTCCCTCATACTTAAAGCCTCCCTTCCCCCATGCATGTATGTGTGTGTCTGTCTGTCTCTCTCTTTTAAATATTAGTCATCTTCCAGTAATACTATATGACTACAAATCATGAAACCCCACTATAAATGAACAATAACAATTCAAAGGAATGTGAGTAGACATGTGTTGATAAGTAGATTACAATATATTACTGAGCATAACTTCTGCTTAACAGGCTGACTTAAAATTTATATAATCCAGGAAATGTATAATCAGAAAAAGAGCCCTAGTAAGAAGTAGGTGTAACAAACAGACCAAGTTACATTAGTACCATGAAATGTTTAAAAAAAAAAAAAACACATAGAGGAAGCCCTCTCTAGCATGTTGCCTGAGTCATTTGTGGAGGATTATAGAAGGACATGAGCCACAATTACACAGAAGATGAAATACATAGCTTGTGATCTGCACCCCTAGAAGAAATAGCCACATTAATAAGGACCTAAATGCATGTAACATATGAAACTCTATAAAACTCTTACCCTATATCTCATATAACAACAACTGACCAGAAAAAAAAATCAAGTAGGGATAAGTAAGACTTTTTAGACCACATGGATGGGGGAGGAGGGTAGAAGAAAAAATGGAATGTGGTATTGAAAATAAAAATTAAATAAAAAAGAATTATTAGAGAAAAAAAATAAAGACCTACCCTAATGCCTCATTATGGGCACTTAGGTGATGGACAGAGTTCTGGGCCCAAAATCAAGAAGACATCTTCCTGAGTTCAACTATAGCCTCAGAGTCTAGCTATATAACCTTAGACAAGCCACTTAATCCTGTTTATCTCAATTTCCTCATCTATAAAATGAGCTAGAAAATGGCAAACCATTTCAGTATGTTGGCCAAGAAAACCCCATAATAAAGAGTCAGACACAACTAAAATACCTTAATAACAATGATGCTTCTTTGGGGCATGTAAGGGAACCCGAATACTCATGGTTATAGAGCTTACAGATAGGTAAGCCCTTCCCTCTAATCAAAAAAGGCATTGTCTGAACCTGGACATCACTTGAGTTTAGACACATCTATCTGATGAACTTGATTGGGAGGAAGAGGGGAGCTACAGCAATTCATAAACTGTGTCTGCTGATCAGGGAAACATGTAGTAGGACTACTATCAATATCAGTAAAGAGTAATATCTACAGATTCTTAACATACTGAAGTATATAAAAAGTATTCCCTAACTAGAGATTAGAACTGCTTAAACCATTACCACTACATACAAAATATTGTTTACTCCCGTCAATCATCTGACTTTTTGTGACCCTGTTTGGGTTTTTTGGTCAAAGATACTGGATGGCTTGCCATTTCCTTCTCCAACTCATTTTATAGATAAAGAAAGTGAATTAACTGATTTGCCCCAAGTCACACCGTTAATATATCTGAAGCCAAATTTGAACTTCCTGGCTCTGGGCCCAGAATTCTATCCACTTCCCCACCTAGCTGCCCTACATAGAAAATCCTTGACATCGAAGTTATTAAATAATCCCTGGGCTTCAGGGTCTTTAAAAAGTCATCATTATCTAAAAATCCTAAGAATATTCAGCTAGTATGCCTTTATTGTTAACTATGAGGCAGTGACATCACAGGAAAATGTATCTTCAGTAGCCTATTTCTTATGTGCTCTAGACCCTCATCTTACATTGTGGTATCCAATTCTGTCAGCATCCTGGTCACCTTCTTGGAGGTGTATCCAACCTTGTCAGTCTCTTTCCTATAATGTGCCTAGAACTAAACTCAGTGTTCTAAAGTAGATAACTCTACCTAGTTGTGTGACCTTGAGCAAGTCACTTAACCCCAATTGTCTCAGCAAAAAGCAAAAAAAAAAAAAAAAGAGAGATAACTCTAGAACTTGGTTTCAGATCAAAGGCTATTACATCTCCCTCTCCTTGTTCTGAAAACCCTGCCTCTCAATGCAACCTAAGCTCATACACCATTTGTTTTGGTTTTATTTATATATCCCTAGCATCTAGCAGAGCAAGGAATAGGAGCTTAATAAATGTTTCTTGAATTACTGTATTCATTATCCTATTCTTGATTTATATCGAATGTACAAACCATGAAAACCTTATCTTTTTTACAGCAGCTATAGTCCAGCCATAACTCACCTATCTTGTACCTGTTAAATATACTTATTTTTAAATTAAGCATAAAACTATAAAGACATTATAAGCTTATCCAGTGCTTAGTGCTTAAAGTAATAAACATTAGGGAAGGCATAATTCGAGGAAATGTATGTTAGACAAAAGTATTCACTATAATGGAAGAGATACAGGAAAAAAGGCACAAATTGAAGAAGTATTCCTTGGATTAAGAGAGGTGCTACACACATACCTATCTGGTTTTTTGCTTGCTTGTTTGTTTTTAATTAAAGCTTTTTATTTACAAAACATATGTATGGGTAATTTTTCAACACTGACTTTTGCAAAACTTTCTGTTCCAAATTTTTCCCTCCCTCCCCTAGATGGTAGGTAGTCCAAAAATATGTTAAGTATGTTAAAATATATATAAATCCAATATATGTATACATATTTATACAGTTATCTTGCTATACAAGAAAAATCGCATCTAGAAAGGAAAAAAAATCTGAGAAGGAAAACAAAATGCAAGCAAATATCTGCATGAAAATGCTATGTTGTGGTCCACATTCAGTTCCCACAGGCCTCTCTCTGGAACACACACCTATTTATGAATGAATCTGTTAACTCAAATCCTTGAACATCCTAGAGCCTCCTGGAAGAGATTTGCAATCAGTTCCTTCAAGATCAAATGGAAGAAGAATGTCTGTTGTCCAAATTTCAGCATAAATTTGAAAACACACCCTGTAGTGAAGAGTTCTCCAACAATATGTATTTCTGAACAGGTGATATGATTTTAAAAGGACCTGAGCCCAGATTTGAGAAGCCAAAGAAAAAGGAGGTAGGTCCCTTTTGGGAAATTGAAAAGCCCATTTACTGACCTTGGGCATGATGGCAAATGACTGTCTTTCCTATTAAAAATAAATAAATAAAAATTTTACAAGGATTACTATACAGCAGAAAAAAAAATCATCTCTGCAACTAATGACAGCTCACACAGAAAGCAATAGAAGCAATAGAAAGATGTGCAGACTGCAACATTTAAAAATGTGACATTTTAAAAGTTCAAGAGATAGTTTTTGCATAATTTAATCATTTTATTAATAGGCAAGCAGATGATTAATAAAAGAGGTCAGTGGCACTCTGGAATGCCAAAAGACCCCTCAAGGTGGGCTCACAGTTTATATGCTCTTGGAGGAGCAAGTGTTCCTGAGCATGGTAATCAACTCTGATTTACACTTAATGAGAAAAATGAATGTTATAATGAGAGGGAGCTAAGTTACAATGAGGATCTCAAAGTATGTGACACTGAGCACCCAAATCTTGCTCAAAGTGATTAACAATTCCACTATCACCTGTCTGACAACAGAAAAAATTCACATTTTCCCAGACCTGTCTGAGTAAACACAACAAGCAGGAATCCACCCTTTTGCCCGAACTTATTATTTCTTTTACTGTTTTTGATTAGATCTTAGCTATCTCAACTGAACAAGTCTTTGAGAAAAATTTCCCATATTGGTTAATTTCTGAATAAGGAAAAAGAAAAGGAGAAAACCTTTGGTCCTGATTCAGTAATTAGTTACTAATACAAGAAGGAAATAATAACTTCTCTCAATACAGTAAGAAATCCAAAGAAGAACAAGAGGAAAGGATGTCATCATGATGGAAAGGGAACATGGGTTGGTCATATGGTGAGAGAGAGCAATACCAGGAGTGTGGCAGAAGTGCCTCAATGATGCCTTGTTAAGAAAAGGTCAGAAAGACCTCAAGAATATGGGGTAAACTCAGTTTGGAAGTTTAGAAGAATGAGAACCAGAATTACAAAGAATGGATTGCAACTTGGAATTAAACGTTTGTCTCTTAAAACAGATGAGATCACAGAATCATTTGAGTACTTGAGTAGGATTTAGGATTATTCCTATTAATCTTTATTTATTAAATTCCAGTCATTATTCCAGTCAGTGAATAGCTTTCTGGACCTTGAGTGTTCCATTAACTTTCTTTCTCATATTTTTTTTTCATCTGCACTTTTTATATACATGTTATTAGCACTTTCAAGACTGATACAAATACTGAACAGCACAGGGTTGATGAAAAGACTCCTGAGTCCAGTTGGAACTTCCTACATTGACACCAAACCATTAAGGTCTCTTCTTCAGTTCTCAATCCTTCTAACTAATGTCATCTGGTCCTCATTCCTTATCTTGTTCATAAGGACCATAGATTTCATCAAATGCCTTGCTGAAATCCAGGTACAGTATGACATTTCCTAGACTTACTATTCTAGTAAGCCTGTCAAAATAGATACTTAGGTAAGGCTCCAGCAAAGGCCTGGAGTCAAAAAGACCTGAGTTACCCTGGACAAGTCACTTAGCCTATGCCTCAGTTTACTCAAATGTAAAATGAAAATAGGCAACTAGATGATATGGTGGGTAAAATATTAGGCCTGGAGTCAGGAGACCTGAGTTCAAATCTGGCTTCAGACATTTACTAGCTATGTGTCCCAGGCAAGTCATTTAACTCTGTTTACCTCAGTTTATCTCATCTGTAAAATGAACTGGAGAAAGAAATGGCAAACTATTCCCTTATCTTTGCCAAGAAAGTTCCAAATGAGATTACAAAGAGTTGAACATCACTGAAATGACAGAATAACAAAAGTGGAGATACTTCTCAGGGTTGTTGCAAGTTGATATTTGCAAGTACTTAGAACAAGCCTGGTACTTAGTAGGTACTTAATAAAAGCTTATTCCCTGCCCCCACTTTTCACCCTCTTCAATAATATTTTCATGTCCTTGGTCAGGAATCAAAATCAAGCTCTCAAGCCATGAAAGTGAAGAGTTTAATCTCTTCCATTTTTTGAAAATTAATAATAATTATTCATATTTATATTATACTTTAAGATTTTAAAAGCATGGACTTGCAATAATTTAAATATCATTTCCACATCTCCAGCATAGGAATAGTTTCCTATTTTCCCATTCTCTGAATTTTTTCAGATATAAGGAACAAGCCTTCAGCAATCTCATCAGCCAGTTCTAAAGACTAGATATGGAACTACTGCTTGGAGGAACTAAATCAGAAGGGCAATTAAATGTTCTCATTATCTCCCCAACTTCACTTTCACTTATCTTTAAATTCAACTGTCTATAATTTTTTTAAAAAGTCATTTTTCTGTCTTTGAAATTTAGCTAGACCTGAATTTAGTTCTCCTAATACTTTGTTTGGAAGTACTAGGATGGTTTTTGTATTTGTCCTCATTTATTTTCCTTTGCTCCCATCGCTTGTAATTTTTTCTAAAATTTAAATTGGTCAGAGTTGAATCCATATCATTCTATCTCATCTTTTTCCCTTTTCCTTTTTCATCAGAATTTATTGTGTTGCAAAGTTTTATTCTTTTTTTTTCTTTTTCTTTTTCTTTTTCTCTTTTTTGCTGAAGCAATTGGGGTTAAATGACTTGCCCAAGGTCACACAGCTAGGAAGTGTTAAGTGTCTGAGACCAGAATTGAACTCAGGTCCTACTGGCTTCAGGGCTGCTGCTCTATCCAGTGCACCACCTAGTTGCCCTTTTAAAAGGAATATTGAGCCTGGCACTCAGATTAATAAAGGAGATTGCAAAACATGTCTTCTGCCTGGCCTCAGGTATTCATTCCCACTCTTGGTATTTCACTGGAGCTGGACTCCAACAGATGTCATCTGAACAGACATGGACCTTTAGCTGTCCTGGCAGGAGAGTGCCCTCTTGGTGAGCTCAGCAATTAAGGTAAGAGGGGGAAGCAATTTACACAAGAAGTAAGATAAAGTAAGCAAGAGGTGATCACCAAAAGCAATTTATCACTAGAAGTAATTTATCACCAGGCTGACATGAGGAATAAGATATAAGATATCACATATAAAATATGTTATAAAATATTAGATAAAAATGTGAGGTATAGAATATATTAAATATTTAAAATACAAGATAAAATTTTTAAGATTGATCCTTGTCCAGCTGATATCAATATAGTACACTTATTGAATTGGAATAGGGCAAAATCAATCAGGTAGCAGGGACAGAGAATATTATCTGAAAATATTCTCCTGAACTGCTTTGATACCTTTTAGATTAGTGCTCAGTAACAACAACCATCTTTGAAGGAAGAGACTATTTGATATGGAAGGCAAGTGTTTTTTGAGGAATGCCTAGAGCAACATAGGTAAAAGTATCAGGAAAAATTTATAGAGGAACAACTTATACAAAAATCAGGCAAAGACCTAATGAGACTTTGCTGATGCTTAATGATGGCAATCCCACCTTCAATCAGCATGGGGAGGCAACTCAAATTTTATTGAAACAACTTGCCTTTGAAAATGCTAATGTCAATTGTAAAAAAGCCTTAGCTGGGGGAAAACCAAAAATGACTGTAGTAGAAATGATTCAAAGGCATCAGAATAGTGGGACTTCTACTTTTTCAAGCACTAAATCAGGAAAATGTACTACCTAATTTTTTTTCACATTTTCATAGATTCTTTAATTATGGACAATTGAGTCACATAAGAAAAAAATATATTATTCAAAAAGTTGTACTTCATCGCAATTCAGCAGATAAACCTTTGACTTGAAATCCAAAATGCAAGAAGGGCAAACATTGGACTTCTGAATATCTCTCTCAGAATGATAGGGAAGGTAATTTGAAATAAGGAAACCATTCCTAGGACTAGCTCTGGCACAGTCAAACAAAGGGCACTTTCCCTTATTTCCCAGTCAAGCTGTGCCTGCAAACAAAATACCTTAAATCCTACTTATTGACAGTCAGAGATTTAATGCATGCTACCTGGAGAAGTGCCCTCCCTGATCTTTCCCTTTCCATGTCACATGGAATTACAGATAATATAGAATATGTTCTCTCCCCACTGGAGACCCACTGGGGTCCTCTTCCTTCTGGTATGCTAAGTCTCATTTTAGGATGCACTTCACATGCATTGCTAAGGTTTAATGTTATGCCTGGAACAGCAGATTCTGATGGGGGGGGGGGCGGGGGAAATACGTATTCTTTGCTATGTAGCCATTTCTCACCACGATATTTTTTTAAAGGGGGAGAGGATAGCGCAGTTATTAATACCTTACCAAAAATAGGAAAAGAATAAACAAAAAAATTTAAAATAAAGGAAATTTAAACATTCGGGGTGGTGAAGATTTTGGAGGTATAGGAAAAGAGGCATTCTGGATACAATCTATTGCTGATTCTAGGCCAATTTTAAAATAGAAATTAGAAGGAATAATTTAATTACTCTAAATGATTATCAAAAATTGATGAAGGATATTAATTGGACAAAACTGTATTTGAAATTGGAAACACATAAATTGACAAAATTATTCAAAATTTTAAAAGGAGATTCTAACCCTAATTCAAAAAGAAGTCTGAGGATCAGCTTCAAGCAATAGATGGCATTTACAGATGCTACTAATAAACAATCAGCTTCTTTATATATATATATATTCTACCTACTAATGATGTAATATGAAACCCTAAAACTTTTGGTTTTGGAGTCTGCTCCAAAGTGGCTCTGGCCACTCCTTAGCCAGATAGCTTCTGTCCTCGGGAAAATCCCATTGATCAAACTCCAAGACAATAGTGAATAAGACTACTTCTCAGTTCATTGCTGACTGATGATCTAGCCAATAATAATCTAGTCAGAAATAAAATTTCAGAGACCACCCTCAATTTATCTGGAGATTACTTCCTAGCCTTATCCTCAGGTTATAGAATATTTATATCTAATCTATATATCTATATATATATTTATATGGAGAAATATAGATAGATAATCTATATCTAATATAGAATATCTATGATTGAAAACTCTATAAATGTATCTCCTTGCTTCAGTTTCTTTACTGGATTCTCTTAGAAGTCAGTCCATTCAGTAATGGCAACACATTGCTTTTAATAAACTATGCCCCTTCACTAGGAAATGGATTCAAGCTTACAAATTCTTTTGAGACATCTCATGACACCAATCTGGTACTTTTGGGGTCCCCGCTTCTCAACCTCAACACTACTAAATATGTTTTTAATACTCTGTTTGAATATACACAGCAGAATGAGTTATATGCAATTATTAATGCACTATATACTGTTCAAGAACCTCAATATTTTTTCATATAACAAATTTGCTATTTATCAAACAGTCCGAGCCCTGATCCTGCTGGTTAAAATGAGATTCCTTTAGTATTAGTTATTTCTATTGTTTAAAAGAATGGTTTATGTTTGCATAATGTTAATAACTGAATAGTTGTTTTAATTTTTCAAGTTTATGACTTTCGACAAAGCTGGAATAGTTTTCTTCCATGTCATTTTTGTCTATGTCTGTGTTTCTGTGCAGAATGTCTGTCATGTTTGTTCTGTGAGCTAGATTTTGTTACCTGGAATCATTTCTTAATATCCTTAATTCCTATTTTAAAAAAGGAAATAGCCTAACTTTTTCCTGATTCCCAATTCTGGTTAAACTTGGGGCTGCAGAAAATAAGTTAACTAATCAAAATTATAGAAACATGAAAATGACAGCAGATTCTCAAGATTTTGAGACAAACTGATTAAGAAATTTTCTCATATTTGATAAATTTATGGGGTTTTAAAATGCCAATGTTGAGATAAATAATTTTTGGGTGTGTGTAAATTAAATTAAGCAAATTCAACTAAATTAAGGCCTTACCAGGCTTAGAAGGATAATGCATAGAATCTCTTTCTCCTTCTTCCTTCCTTCCTTCCTTCCTTCCCTGACTGGAAGAAGGGATAAGAAGGAGAGAAAGAAGATATACACAATTCAGTGAAATTTGTTATTTGAGATGGTTGTAAAAGCAATTTTTCAAAACCCACTAAAAGAATATGTAAATTGTAATCTATTTGCACTAAATTTAGGAAAACAGAAAAACAGTTCACTATTACTTAAAAAACTGCAGAGGGAGGAAGGGGGGGGGGAGAGGAAGACACCAGTTTGCTTCAGAGTTATTTAAAGTCAGGCTTCTCACACACACACACACACACACACACACACACACACACACACACACAAAATGACATCTTGACTCTTTCCTGGCTCACAAAAGAGAAATGATTTGTGTGTATTGGAAAATATTCAAATGGCAATTCAATTTATCTAGAACATTTCATTGAAATTTAGGAAATCTCATGAACTAAAGTTAAATAAATTTTAAAATCTGTTCTATTTCAATAAAATAATAATAATTTTGTCTTGTTTTCTCCCTAAAACAAAAAGGGAAATTATTTAAGGAAATGGAAATCCTCCCTGAGAACTTCCCAGCTCAACAGTTTAAAGACAGAATAGATTTGTCAACTAAAAGAAGGTGGGAAGTTTATTTAGCCTAGCTAATTATGTTTTATATTGTTTTGCAAGTGTAATTTAAGGAATTAGGTATTTTCACTATTGCTATAAAATTAAAAGTAAATTAAAACTAAGACTATTTGGCTATTAGGAAAAATCTAAAATTGTTAATTAAGTTATTTGGTGCTATTGTCATCAGGTTACACCTAAATCTGATAATTATTGTATATAGAACAAAAGGGGGAAGAGGTGAAAGCCTTATCAGTTCAACTTCAAGTATGGAGATATGAAACAGCACAGCCCATAAAAATACTAAAAATATTTGGGGGGGGAAGGGGGAGCCTTTTGCCACAAGCTCAGCCCATTCCCTGGGGCCTTTGTCAACTCAACTTAATTTGTAAGCTTGCCAGTTTTCTTAACCTTCAGGATAAATAAGCAAGCTTATCAGCCCTGAGAGATGACCCTGGTTAGGAGATATAGTTTTATATATAACAAGGAAAGTATCTACTAAAAATCTATAAGTTTGTTTAATGATTAATCCTTTGCACCAGGATGAGTTTTAACATACAAAACAAGTTAAACAATTTCCTATGTGTCTAAGTTTTGACAAGCTCTTAAAAAATAATTTCTCTAGCTCTAAGGTGCGATTAATAGAATTTGCAATTAGAGATAACATCTCTTGGGACTGTAACTGATATTTTTTTGAGTTTTGAATTTGATTATCTGATCATTAAGTCAGTAACCTACCACTTGAGAGAATTATTATAAGCTACTCAGAGAAATGTGATGCTGTATGGGTAGATGTCTGCATCTCGACAAGAGTTGGGAGCTTCCGCTCAAGGTAAGATCTTTCTGATTCAGTTTCCCAGTTTTGTTTCTGTTTCCCACCTGATCATTTTTGAGTCTGATAAGGTAGAACTATTATAATTGGATATCAAACTAAACTAAAGGAAGCTTTATTTTGTCATGTGTATGCTCCCAGGCTGAGGCCTGAAGAACCAGTTCTGATGGTATTATCATACTCCTGTATTTTCCTCCTATAACAAATTTCTATAATAAGAGCAAATGATCAACACAAATTCAATTATATATCTTGTTGTTTTCCATCTGAAAATATATTGCATTATATCCTAAATAATTTGGTGAATGAGTATTTAGCCTAGTCATTTGTTACAGATACATATAGATGTTTGTGTGACATGTGCAAGAATGTTTGTGGCAGCCCTTTTTGTAGTGGCTAGAAAGTGGAAACTGAATGGATGTCCATCAATTGGAGAATGGCTGAATAAATTATGGTATATGAATATCATGGAATATTATTGTTCTGTGAGAAACGACCAGCAGAACGATTTCAGAGAGGCCTGGAGAGACCTGCATGAACTGATGCTGAGCAAAATGAGCAGAACTAGGAGATCATTATACACGGCAACAACAAGACTATATGATGATCAATTCTGATGGACATGGCTCTCTTCAACAGTGAAATGTTTCAAACCAGTTCCAATTGTTGAGTGAAGAAAGCCATATACACCCAGAGAGAGGGATGTGAAATGTGGACCACAGCATAGCATTTTCATGCTATTGATGTTTGCTTGCATTGTGTTTCCTTTCTCATATTTTTTTCTTGTAGACACGATTTTTCTTGTACAACAATGATTAGTGTGGAAATATGTATTTAAAAAAAAGATGTTTGTGTGAAATAAAGTCCTTATAGGTTTCCAAAATAATGTAAGAATAATTAACATGACTGTAAAACCTGTTATTTTGTTGTTTATTGAAACTAAAACTGAAACATCTAACATTTGTATGTATTGTGTGTCTTGTGGCAAAAATATATTTCATTTCATGAAAAGTTGCTGGCCAATCTACATTGGCCTTTTTATATCTTACAGCAGTCCTTGTGGACTTCTTGTTGAATTTCAGATGATCCTAACCTCTATTTGTTAGACTTATTTTTTATTCTAGATTTTGGTCAGTTACAACTGCATGGACCAGCTTCAAGGAATTAAATCAACCAATGGATGCTTCAATCAGTTCCAGCTCACCACCTCCTCCATAAAAAGATGGGACCCTGCAGGTGACTTAGCTCTATGCCCATTCGTAGCAGGAAGTAGTTTCAGAAGATGAGATCATCGCCCCTGCTCCCAGAGGACTTTGGGCCCCATTGGTTTGGGGAAGAACTGGAACTGATTGGTGAATGGAACCCAAGTTATCCAGTGTCTGGATGGGTCTCCTGTTACAATGTTTTTGGGACTTAGGATGGCACAAATTTTCATATCTCAGATATAGGATTCCATGATGTTTTCAGGCCCTTCAGAAATATGATGTCTAGCATGCTTAAAAATATCCACAGATGTTTCTTTTTTTTCACAGATGTTTCTAACTACAAATATTGTTTTAAGGAATAACACTGGAATCCAAACCATGAATATGCTAGGAGGATATATTGTAAAATGTTACAGTTGTGTTTTATCCCAATGTCTTACCTCTATCCAACTGTCTTCTAATTCACTACCTATCGTTCTTATTATTGAACACTCATCATCATCATATGATGGTTCCTACCAGGATTAATCACCATTGGTACAGATCAGTAAGTGAACAGGTTTGAGAAAGCAAAGGAAAATTAGAAAACAAAGTAGGAAAAGGAGAATTGTTAGATTACTCATTGTTGGAGTTCTAGCAACTATAGTAATTATTATATCACTTGCTATTTCAGCGTCAGCTCCTAACAGAATCTATTCAGACTACCCAATTTGCAAATCAATTAGCAAAAAATGTATCATAAACTCTTAAAAAAAACAAATTAATATAGATAATGAGTTAAAACAAGAACCAAAGTAAATGGAACAATCACCATAATATGGTTAGAGGATCATGTAAACAATTTGGAAACTCGATCACAATTAATTTGTGATTATAAATTCATTCATGTATATGTCACTCTATAGATGTGATGTTACCACCAATGTGACATGGCTTCAAATAAGGAACAGAACAAATGGAGCTATATATAATTCCAATCTCACTTGGGATATATATATATATATATATAATATATATATATATATATATATATATATGAAGTAGCTGCCTTGGCAGAAAACAGCAAAAAGTAGTGTCCCTGGAATTAATGCTGATAGCATAGCAAACTAAATAGTTGAATGGTTAAAAAAGATAAATCCTGTAAATAATCTGACTTCTATGTTTTTGCATTTTGTTCCTCTTGAATGTGTTATTTTTATACTCATTGGCTTAGCTCCCTGTGCTTTCTGGTATGTCTTATAATCATTGTCAACTACTTGAGACATGATCTCTGTTAGGGTGATCAATTCAAACCCTTGGCTCACCATCTCTCTAAAAAAGATGGAGATGTAGAGGACCAGTATTGAATGAGTCCATGAACAGCTAGAGACCAGTCCAAGTAGTAATAATTGTAAAGACATATCTGATAAAATTAAGATAATCTTGATGGAGAATGCATGCCACAGGAATAAGGCATTTCTACACCTTACCAATGAATTAAGGACATACTTGAAGTAAATATGTTAGTATGATCATTTCTGTTATCTACTACTCTGTTTCGACAAGTACTTTGGTACTGATAAGACATCACAACTATGTTGATGTTGATGAGCATCACAATTAAGCTTTTTACAATTCTTGTCTTGTTAAGGATCTTAGTATTGATAATTAAGGTGGATACTGAAATGTCAAAGTATGGAATGTACATTAACCCTGGAGGAATAGGATGTCAGCTAAAAGCAGCTAGTAATGGCATAACACTAACTTAAAAAGAATATCAAGCCTGGCACTCAGATTAATAAATGGAGACTGCAAAGCGTTTCTTCTACCTAGCCTTGGATATTCATTTACACTCTCAGTATTTCATTGGAGCTGGATTCCAACACTTATGCCAAATTCCTTTTGAGAATTTTAGGATGGGGGCAGCTAAGTGTTGAAGTGGATAGAGTACCAGTCCTGAAGTCAGGAGGACCTGAGTTAAAATCTGACCTCAGACACTTAACACGTCTTAGTTGTATGACCCTGGGTAAGTCACTTAACCCCAATTGCCTCAGCAAAAAAGAGAGAGAGAGAGAGAGAGAAAAGGGAATTTTAGGATGCAAGAATTTCTGTTCTGTCTTTTCTTAGTCAGTCTGCATTTATTAAGGTCTTTGGCACTGGGCCCTAAGGATGAAAAGAAAAGCAAAAGGAGCCCATGATCTCATGGGAGAAAAATAGAAACAACTATGTACAAACAAGTTTTTTTGTTATTGTTCAGTCATTTTCAATTGTGACCCCACTTGGGCACATTCCTGTGCATCTTCTGAATCAAGAAGCCAAACCCTTCCATTACAAATCATCATTAATTTTTGGAAACATAGTCCCTACGCAATCACCAAGTGCTTCTAGAACTGAGCTTCATTGACTAGTCTGCTATTACAAATACAAATTACAGATCCCCTCTCTTCTCATTCTTATTAAGAATTTTAATCCTTCTTGCCTTCTCTATTTCAAAGGGTTTTCACAGATAGAATGGTGATCAACAAGATGATTCCTAAAAGGTCCAAGAAATCTAACACTAACTCCACTTTTCCTAGACATCTCCTTAATAAAGAACAATAAGGAAATCTTTGAAAGGAGGAGGAGGAAGGGGAGAATGAGGAGGAGCAGGGAGATTGGCAATAGCAAAGGAAGACAAAAATTTCCATAAATAGTATATGAAAAACAGTATCTCATCTACAATACTTACTGAATCTAAGGTATGGAAAAAGTGTAATACTTCATGTTTGCTATAGGATTTACTATACACCCAAACTCTATACCTAAGGCAGCAAAATCTCACTCGCCTTCAAAGTAGCTTTAAAAAAAAAGAGTTCTCTGTTAGTTTGTTTAGTTCTGCTTTGTTTAAGCTTAGGGATTTTGGTTAACATTTTGCCTCTTGGTTTAGTATATTTATTTGACTTTGGTGAAATTAAATATAATTTTAAAATTTTAATTAATAAAGTAGTGATTTCTGAAAAGAAAATAATCATTTTTATCTTACTTAAGAGACTGGTTTCTCTGACCTTACAGTCACTGATTCTTGCTGACTAAAACCTTACTTCTTGTTACCCATGAGAAAACATGATTGAACTGCTTACTGGTCTGGTCATGTGTTCCTTTTCCCCCTTCCTGAACCCTATCAGGACGAGAGTTTTGTAAAAACTCTAGTATTGTTGCTTCATAGACAGTGGAAGTTACAACCATTCAGCACCTCCCAAGGAGTGAATCATAGTCATGAGACAAGAAAATATAGAATGAAGCTGCTTACTTTTAAATTATATGACTGATTAGTTCTTTGGAAATGAAAAGGATGATAAATGAGGGTCCTTGTTGTCAGAGGCCCTTGCTTCTAAACTTTGGGTAAAATAAGTAAAACATTCAGTAAATGGTGACAGGTTCATTTGAGCAGGATCCCTGTTGGTGTGCTAAGTGAGACTTCTCTTTGAGGTCAATTGATTGCCCTGAAGCATTAATTGTCAATATTTCAAAGTCCCAATCTACCACTAATGCCATGGAAAGGGGCAGGACTGTTTAAAATCCCAGGATATACTTCCCTTGTGACAGAAATAAATTATTTTACTTTTTCTCAACCTCATTTTTTTCCCTGATCCCTTCCAGCTCTAAATGTGTGGTCCTCTCCACCTAACTTGTTTGTGTGAACTTTTCTAGCTTTGGTTTCTTAACCAAAACTTTGTAAAATTGACAAGATGCTGTTCAAAGATCCCTTCCACACATACAGATCTATGAAGTACCAACCCTTCTCCCCCTTCCTAAATAAATAAAGCCCTAAGGGAAAGTTTATTTCTTCATTGGGCAGTCAATTAACAAACATTTATTAAATGCTTGTTTTTAATGCATTTATTAAATTTCAGGCACTGTGCTAGACTTTGAGCGTATAAAGAAAGGCAAAATTAGCTCCTGACTTCAAGGAGTTCAGATCCTAATAGAGAAGACAAGATCCAGATTTGTACCATTAATACATTTACATGGCTCATTTCCATTGTTTCCATCTAGCCAGAACCAATTACCATTATTTACCTAATGATTACTTCAAATACTGCTTATGTGGATACATATAACTAGACCGCTTCACAGGATTCATTTTTTGCCCTAATAAGATCTAGCTGAAAGCATGGGACTTAAAAGATACATCTCACAGGCAAAAGTTGAGAGAACTTGAAATGCTTCCTACAAAAGGTGTTTAAACTGAATCTTGTTATTGATGTTGGTGCTTTGTTCTCAAAAAGGGCCAATGATTTTAGGAGAGTAATATCTTGACTTGCAAGTGAATTGGATTTAAATGAGGCAGGGCTAAAGGAAACTACAGAAACTAAGAGGCAGAAGTAAGGAAGGATAGCAGCAGTTCAGGCAAAAATACAGAAGTGAGAAATGCAAGTATTGTGTTTGAAAAGCAAGTAGGTCAATATATAGCTGAATTATAGAATTTATGGTGAGAAATAAAGTGTGGAAAGATTGGAAAGGTAAGAAGAGGCAAGGCCCTGGAGAGCTTGAGATGCCAACCTGAGGCTAGCAAATATGAGACAAGTGTCCATGGGGGCAATGCCAACATGTCACCCTCTCCAGAAGATATTGGTGGCTCTGCCATAAGAAAAGCTTAAAATTCTCCAAGTCCCCATTCATCATGCCTTTATATGTTTACTCTTACCCACTTGATTTGTGTTTTTATAGGAGAGATTTGTGCCAAGTTTATGGAGAAAATGTTTTCTTATTTATCTTTCAGTGTACTATTTCCTAAAATATTTATGCTTTGGGGAAGAAAAAAACTCCTTAAATCTTAGAATGGGTTAATAAATTCATCATCAGTCAATAAGCTTTGGGTATATTGTTTATAATGCTTCGTTGGACTGATCAGAGTTAAGGAAAGGCACAAGTACCCTCAGAAAGAGTATCATCTAGATTATTATTATAACTATTATTCAATTCTTATCCCATAAACCAAAAATTCAGAGATCTGAACAAAAAGAAATAGGTTTATGATTCACTGAGAAAGTATCAGGTTAGTTTAATTCAATTCAGCAAACATGTATTAAGTAACTATGATTTACTAAGGGTTGTGCTAGGAAGGGAGCATACAAAGACAAAAATAAAATAGGCCTAACCCTCAAGAAACTTACATTCTACTTGGGGATTAGAAATTGTATACTAACTGGTGGACCTTGATGTTAAGGTAAGTGGAGGAAAGGTATGGAATAAGTATTTTTTATAATGTAAATAACCATCCTTTATTTATCTGTCTTTCATGGTTGGATTTCTGTATTCCAGCAATCCCCAATAATCTTGCTTTCTTAATGTACCAAAATTTAATTAAAATATTGTCAACAAATCTCTCTATAATGTCATAAAATCTTAGGGCAGGGTAAAGAGTGATACATCTGGAATTATAAGACTTAGTTCCTCCACCTGCTACTTATGTGACTTTGGGCAAGTCACTTGGCCTATGAAGTAAATAAAAATAGCTTTGGAAGGGAGAGAGGACTAACACAACAATTGGAAGGGTAAGTGTAAGGTTTGGTGTGGTAGAAATCAAGAAAGATTTTTCACATTCACCAGGACTTAAATTTGAAAGAAATTAGGTAATCACTCCAGTATCTTTGCCAAGAAAACCCCATGGATGATATGATCCATGGGGGCAACCATGTAATACAATATAGAGAGTGCCAGGCCTGAAGTCAGAAAAACTTATTTTCCTGAGTTCAAATCCAGCCTCAGACATTTACTAGCTCTGTCATTCTGGGCAAAGTACTTAAACTGCCCCCCCCCCCTTTTCCTCAGTTTTCCTCATTTGCAAAAATGAGCTAGAAAAGGAAACAGCAAACCACTCTAGTATCTGTGCCAAGGAAACCTCAAAGTCAAAACAGGCATGACTGAAATGACTAAAAAAACAACAAAAGGAATGAAGGGGACATTTTCAGGAAAACCTGCAAAGACTTATATCAAGTCTTTTAAAATGAAACAGAAGGAAGTAAGCAGAATCAGGAGAACAATTTACACAATAACAACAATATTATAAAGACAAACAATTGCAAGATATACTACCAACCTTACTGGTCTTCCTTGGGGACTTTAAGGGTATTGACATCCACGTCTTCTAATTCTGATGTCTTTTCCACAGTGTCATGTTATACCTGGTTATTTCATCAATGCATGGGAAGTGAGGAGCTATCAATATAAAATTTCCATTTTAGAGACAGATTGTGTAATCTGAAAACTATTCCTTGGATTACGTACAGTGCCTTGTACCTGGTAGCTGATTAATAAATGTTTGTTCACCACTCTTTTTTACCTTTGCCTCTCAGAATCCGCCACTTAAATATTTTATTTTTCAGATGTTTATTATTTCTCCTTCCCATTCAATTGAGCTGGAGCTGGATTATTAAAAAATACACACACACCACAAACAAACCTGATACTAACGTGAATAAATTGACAGCATAGATTTTTAACTCAGTTCTATCATAAATGATATAGTATATAGTAATATATATGGAGTTAGGAGGTTGTCACTGTTCAATTGTTGCAATCATCTCCAACGCTTTTGAGGGTTTTCTTGGCAAAGCTACTGGAATGGTTTGGCATTTCCTTCTCTGGCTCATTTTACAGGTGAGGAAACTGAGGCAAAAAGGGTTAAGTGACTTTTCCAGGGTCACAAAGTTAGTGTCTGGGAAAATGAGCATTTGTTTCTGATTTGTCCCGGTTCTCTCCACTGCGCTACCTGGCGGTCATGAGGATTACTATCTTTGTGATGATGGTTAATTTATTTAATGTCAGGGATGATGCAGCAGTTCAAACCATTGTATTTTCACTGTCAGCATTTATAGCTCCGTGCTACAAATAAGCACATGATATATTTTCTTGATTTGCCTAGACTGGAGAAAAATGTTAATGATGCAGATTATATTTAAAAGTGTGTCTGGTGGGTTAGCTAGGTGGAGCAGTGGATAGAGCACCAGCCCTGAAATCAGGAGGTCCTGAGTTCAAATGTGGCCTCAGACACTTAACACTTCCTAGCTGTGAACCTGGGCAAGTCACTTAACTCCAGTTGTCTCAGGGGAAAAAAAGTGTGTCTGGCATACATTTTGGGAAGAGAGATAGTTGTTTGGAGGGTCACTAGGTGATGCAATGGATAGAGAGCACTGGGCTTAGAATTAGAAAAATTTATCTTCATGAGTTCAAATCTAGCCACTAATATTTACTAGCCATGTTACCAGAGGCAAGTCACAATCCTATTTGCCTCAGTTTCCTCATCTATAAAATGAGCTAGAGAAGGAAATGGCAAATCATTCTACTATCTAAGTCAAAAAAAAAGACCCCAAAAGGGTCATGAAGAGTAGGACACAACTGAACAACTACAAAAATTAGTTGTTAAACATTTGCTGGTATACACAGTGTCTTCAACTATAATGAAGAGACTGGATGAGATGACTGCTGGAGTCCTATCCAGCTCCAGATCGATCACCTTTTATGACCCTATCATCATTTCACCTCTCAACTCAATTTGTTGTTCAGGAATGTCCAACTCTTCATGATCCTGTGGACCATACTGCCCATCAGATTTTCTTGGCAAAAATGCTAGAGTGTTTGCCATTTCCTTCTCCAGAGGTTCAGGTAAACAGAATTTAAATGATGTGCCCAAGATCACACAGTTACCAAGTAATCTAAAGCCAGATTTCAGGTAAGGTCTTCCTGACTCAAGGCCCAGAACTCTATTCAGTGCACCACCTAGCTGCCCTCAATTTACAATCTGCAAAATAGGAATTTTGTCCTGGATAACTTCCCTCCCTGTTGCCTTCTGTCTCTAACATACTGTGATTCTCATCACTGTCCTTTTCCTCAAAAACAGAAAGCTCCAGATGTAACTCAAAAGCATTGTTTGTTTTACTTTTTTTGGCAAGGCTATTGGGGTTAAGTGACTTGCCCAGGGTCACACAGCTAGGAAGTGTTAAGTGTCTGAGATCAGATTTGAACTCAGGTCCTCCTGATTCCAGGGCCAGTGCTCCATTCACTGTGCCATCTAACTACTCAAGTTAAAACCACTAAAAAAAGAAAAAGGAAGGAACTGTTTGACAAGAAAGATGAATAGGAAGGAGGAGGATGAGAAGCAAAATACTACCACACATTTACCAAGCTTGGGCCCCAGTTCATCCATCCTCTACTTTTCTAGGAGAAGCAATGCTGCTCATTTGGACTATGCCCAAAGAGCTATCAAACTGTTCATAGCCTTTGATCCAGCAATCTTACTACTGGGCTGGTATCCCAAAGAGAACATAAAGGAGGGAAAGGGACGCACATGTGCAAGAATGTTTGTAGCAGCCTTTTTGAAGTAGCAAGGAACTAGAAACTTAGTGGATACCCATTAATTGGGGAATGGCTGAAAAAATTATGGTATATGAATGTAATGGAATATTATTGTTCCATAAGAAATGATGATCCAGCTGATTTCAGAAAAGCCTGGAAAAACCTACATGAGCTCATGCTGAATGAAGTGAGCAGAACCAAGAGAAGAGTAACAAAAAGATTATGTGATGATCAACTGTGATAGATTTGGCTGTTTTCAGCACTGAGGTGATTCAAGGCAATTCCAATAGACTTGGCATGGAAATTGCCATCCACCTCCAGAGAGAGAACTGTGGAGACTGAATGTGGATCTAAGCATAGTATTTTCACCTTTGTTGTTGTTGTTGTTTGTTTGTTTGTTTGCTTGTGGGGGGCTCTCATGTTTTTTTCCCTTTTGGTCTGATTTTTCTTGCACAACATAACAAATATGGAAATATGTTCAAAAGGATTGTACATATTTAACCTATAATAGATTGCTTGCTGTCTTGCAGAGAGAGGAGATAAGGGAGAAGATAGAAAAATTTGGAACACAAAGTTTTACAAAAATCAATGTTGAAAACTTTACATGTGTTTGGAAAAATAAAATACTATTTTAGAAAAGTGAGAGTAGTGCTAATCAAACATCTGCAATTGATAAATTTGTTTAGTTGTTTACAAAATGAAGGATAAAATCTGGAAAGGAAAATAAATGCCAGACTATCTTTTAAGAGGATGTTCATTAGCTCACATATTATGATTGGCCTTCATTTGTGGCCATTCTTCCTCAGAAGGATTTCTCTTTGGAGGGTATTTCTTTGTAATGATAGATTTCATTGGTCTGTATATCTGGGAAGTGCCGGGAAGTGCCAGGAGTACATAGAACTGACTCAGCAGTGTGACGGTGGCAACAGCATTAAACCTGAGATGATGTGGGATAGGAAAAGCATGTAGAAGATGGGAGAAAAAAGAGAAGTGACTTCATTAATCAATACATGGATGCATTTTGTATAATCTCAAACTTGGAAAACGTGCCTGAAAAGGAATACCTTCTCTAAAAAACTTCCCAAATTATTATTATTATACTATACTACCTTAATAAATAAATAATATATATAACAGGTTACATATTGTATATATTATATATGTATATTATATGTAAACAAATACATAAATACATTTAAAATTAATTAATTAAAACTATTTTAAAATAATTAATAATAAAACTAATTAAGTCTAACAGACTAATTAATATCATCTTAGAACCATGGGTAGAAGCACTCCAGTAGGGATTCATGATTTATTCTAAGAGAAAAAGATAAAACTCTCTCCAGGTACTCAAAGTTAAATCTAGATCTTGAGGGAAGAGTAGTAGTAGATCCCTGAGAATGTGGCCAGCAGTGTGAATGTGAGTTGAGACAGTAGCTCCAGAACATGTAACATGATATTATTAACTGATATGTAAATAGTCCATTAAAGGTCTTTACATATATTATCTCATTTGGATCTCACAACACTATAAGACAAATCCTACAAGTATAATTATATTCATTTTATAGACAAGGAAACTAATCCAGTCAATTAAACTGACTTGCCATGGTCTTACAGCTAGTATCATGACAATATGCTTCCTCATCTTGATGACACCACTTAAGCTTTTTCTTCTTTGGGCTAAATATCCCCAGTTCACCAAATTCTCAAGTGACAGGTTCTCCAGGACCCTCACCATCCTAGTCACCTGATCTGTATTTTCTGGATTCTCACCAGCTTTATCTCTTTTTGCTCATGATAGCATGGAGGCTCTTAAGGAAATTGTTGGTGAAAAATAAACTGACTGGAAAAGCTCTGAGAATGGTCCAAGTGACAAGCTGAGTGTGTTGCATGACTCAGCTAGTTAAGTACAGAAAGGCTGACCATGAGGTGATGAACACTGGCCATGGCAGTCCCATGACATTTCTCCTCTTTGAAACCTCAAATGATTTGAGATCTCAATGGCATGCACACTCACTCTAGCAACACAGATCAGACTTCTGTGCTTTCTCTTCTTCATTTTTGTTCATGTCCTATGAATTATCCAGAGTGAATCCCACCAAGCTAGGAGGAACCTCCCTCTAGATCTCTTAGAGCTGCATGATGTCATGAACACACAGCTTGCTCTATCTTTAGCTAAGACTAGCCTACCTCATTTTCTAGTTATAGAAAATCTCTCCTCTACACCTCTTCAAGATGATACACTAGTTTTAACTACTCTCTGGGGGATCCATGACTTTGGTTCTTCAAAGACCATGTTGTTTCATGACAAAGTCATACAGCATCATTAGAATATTCATGGTTAAATGAAGAGTTCCTTGTTTCAAAAAGAAGTTTAGGATGGTTAAAAAGCACTGCATGTTTCCAGACTGCTCTTCCCCTCTTCATTTCAACCCAGTTCCCACTCCATTTGAAAAATTGGCATTCTCCTATAAATGAAACCGGAAGATTAGAGAAAGTTGCAGCTAAATGAAAAGATGACTTTTAGGTTCTCTGTGGAAAGAAAATTTTTTTAAAGTTATCATAATCAGTTTTGTCATCTACCAAAGATTTCATCTTTGGGACATCATTTCATCCCATCATTTCTGATCTCATTTCTTTGGATATATTTCATGGTCATCTTGCCTTGCAGGCATCTATGCCTGTGCATAATAAGCATTAGCAAAAATATTACCATGATCATAATCCTTAGTTTATGAATCAACATCTGTTGCAGAAGATGAGAAGATAGGGAGATTCTATGGGAAAAGAATTTGATGAGAAGCTCTAAATGAAATCAACAGACACTTAATGATTTCAATGCAAGGGTTTCCATAGGAGAAAAAAATGGAAAAATGTTTTTGGAAAATATGACTCAGGATCAAGAAAGAAGAGGCCAAAGGCTTTGTAGACTATGGAGAAGTCTTATGTCTATATGTCATAAACATTTGATTTAAGAAAAAGAGTCAGAAGGTTCTGAGCACATTAAGTACCTAACAATATCACCCAGGATAATAAAATGTATTGTATCTTACTTGACAGGAAATGACTAGTTACCTATGTGAATTATTTACAAATCATATATCTGAATGCAATCTAACTATCAACTAGTTAAAACAAAGATAAAAATCAACACCAAATTAAAAGAAAAGATAAAAGTGTAGGGAAATATATAACAGACAATTAAAACCACTTCAACATGACCTATGTTAGACCAGCAGTTGATATCCCCTTAAATGGGAAACAGATTGGGAATGATAGAAAATAAACACATGATAAAACATGATAAAGTGATGGGAAACAAATCTTATCATGGGTTTCCACCATTGGTTTTGGGAGCTTAACTAACATAAAGCAATAACCAAAATGAGAAGAGTAAAAGAATCCTAGACTACCAAACACTTAACCTCTTTGCCAAGTGGAAAGGTATGGTAACTGAAGGCTATTATGGTATAAAATGGAAACATTTGTAAACTCTTGCAGAAAATATTATAAGTAGCATACCTTATAAAAAGGTGAGACATGAAATATAAATGAAGAAAATACAAATTTATAGAAAACTTAATGTTAAACAAAATTAAAACCACATTATCCTGAGAGCACTTAGGGATAAAATCATAAGATGATGAAACCATCAGAAAAAAATGTAAAAGATCAGTCAACATTTTAGAACAAACTGTCCTCTTCATCAATGATTGTACAACCACTTCATTTGAATTCTAACAACAGAGTCCCCAAAATACTACATGAAGAAATTTAGAAATCACACCAATGAAAATAATTGCAGAAAGAGTTGCTTATCAGACTCAGTATACAGAGGTGGTTCATGGGGGAGGGGAGGGGAACTTTGAGATTACTGATTTTGAAGAAACCTGAAAGAGGAGAAACCACCAAAAAAGAATAAAGAAAAGAAAAGAATTACAGATAGTATTTCCATCTATTGCAGGAAGACAATAACAGTTCCCACTTATGCCAGTTTACTTATCTCTACAAAATCCTTAAGAGAAAATACACTTGTATCATGATGAAAATATGAGAATCATGATAGGCAGATATTTTTGCAAATTATATTCTACAAGAGACCACATCTTTACAGGCACATAATTGCCTAAAAAGTACAAAAAAGACAAATTACCTTTTTTGTATTACTTAAGCATTTAATTTGGTAAAACAATATGCTGCCTTAATGGCTCTCCAACAAACTGTCTTTCATGTATGTTAAAACACAAAATTCCTTGAAAAATTCAGCAAAAGAAATAATTGTTCAATATTTATTTTGTTATCAATATTCAGCAGAATATAAGACAAGGAGATGCAGGCTTCTTAAATGTATATTCCATTGTCATGGAGAATTTCCAGTGCACAGTTCAAATGAAAAAGGGATTCTCTACAGATCCCAGCTTCTTAAATTATGGTTTACGACCTCATATGGGATCTCATAACTGATTATGGGGATTGTGAAATTATGATTTATTATGTAAATGTTCTAGTTGTATACCTGTTTTATAAACTTAAATGCCTGGGGTCATACGAAAATTTACTGGGTGAAAAATAGGACAAAAATGGAAAAGTTTAAGAAATCCTGCTGTAAATGGTAAAATTTACCACATGATGCTATTTTCAGGCAGTATTTTGCTTACTGCAAAAGATGCCAAACTTTCCTAAGTGAGTTTTATAATCACTCACAAAAGAACAGAGCCAAGATGGTGGAGAATAGCCAGGCCTTTGAGTTCTTCTTGGCTTACCTCAGGATCAACAGCAGATCAAACTTCTAAATGGTTTTTGAAGTGAGGGAACTCACAAATAATTGGAGTATAACTTAAGAACTCTGATCAATGCAGTGAACCTTCATGACTTCAAAAGACTGGTGATAAAACCTGCTTCCCACCTCTTGGATGAGAAATGATGGACTAATACAAAATGAGGCTTATTCTCAAACAGAGCAAATGTGTGAATTTGCATAACTTGACTGTGCTTATTAGTTACATCCATAAATATTATAATATTGCAAAAAGCTGCTAAGTGGCACAATGAAGAGAGCATTGGATCTGGAATCAGGAACACCTGTGTTTAAATCCTGGCTCAGACATTTATTAACTCTGAGACCCTCAGTCAGCACCATAAAATAGTTGGAATCCAGCTCCAGTGAATACTGAGAGTGTGAATGAATATCTGAGGCCAGGCAGGAAGATATACTTTGCAATCTCCATTTATTAATCTGAGCCCCAGGGTTTATATAATCTTTAAACTAGTGTTACATTAACAGCTACCTCCAGGTGACAATATATACTTTCCAGGGTTAATGCATATCCCATACTTTTGACATTTCGATTCACCTTAACTAGCAAAAACAAGATATCTATCATAACAGGATCATCAATAACAAATTATCAATAGCAAGATATCTGTCAAAACAGAGTTGTAAATAGCATAGTTGTGATGCTTTGTTCCTGTTACATTCTCCATCAAGATTATTCTAAATTTATCTTGAGTATGTCTTTCAAAAATTGTTAAGGGAGATGATGAGCCAATAGTTTGAATGGTAGCCCTAACAGAGAGCAGGTCTCAAGTAATACCTGGACTACACTCTTGCTGTTCAAGGACTTATTCAATATTGGTCCTTTACTCAGAGTCAGGGTGAAGGTCAAATGATATGAAATAATGAGTGAAGTACCTAGCACAGTGCCTGACACATAGCAGGTATTTAATAAAAACTTGTTACTCTTTAATGGATGGACAGTGATAGTGATGACAATTAATCATTTTAGGGAGAATGTGGTTACTCTATATAGGAATAAGCTGTTTGGAATATATAAGGCTCTTGCTCATTAGTCAGCTGGCTGGTTAGATAAGCTCCTTACTACATGATTACTTAACTATACATGCACACACCCTTGTTCATTCAATGAGTATGGGCATTTTCCACTGGGTCCCATGCCTGTATTCTCAAAAGTGTGCTTGGTCACTTTTATGTAAACATACCCAATATGCCCTGGCTGATTGCAAGGAGTAGTCAATTAGAAGTAATAATAATAATAATAATAATAATAATAATAATAATAATAATAATGTTATTTTGATAAAGGCAGTTCATTATAGTGGAAAGAGTATTAGTAACAATTCTGTCAATAGTTAGTAGTACAGTATTAAAGAAGTTATGTTAACTCCTTAAACCCTTGCCTCCTCATCCCTAAAATAGGGAAGTTGTTTTGATGGATTTGGGTCTTTATAACAGTGAGGTGATTCAGACCAATTCCAATAGACTTGTGATGGAGAGAACCATCTGCATGCAGAAAGAGGACTATGGGAACTGAATGTGAACCAAAACATAGTATTTTCACTATTTTTGTTGTTTGCTTGCTTTTTTTCCTTTCTCATTTTTTTCCCTTTTTGATCTGATTTTTCTTGTACAACATGATAAATGTAGAAATATGATGTCTAGGAGAGGGACATGGGAAGAAGGAAAGGAGAAAAATTTGGAACAAGATTTCGCAAGGAAGAAATCTTTGTTGTATTTTGAAAATAAAAAACTATTATTATGAAAAAATTAAAAATAAAGTATTTTGAAAATCAAAGATTATTATTATTAAAAAAAATCTTCAAAGTCCTTTCCTTTTCTGAAATTCTGATTCATTCTTTCTTTGACCTTCTTGGAGATCCTCTCAGACTCAGTAAGCCTGATAATTACCAGCATGTTTATAGCAATGTTTTTCCTGGTGGCAAAGGACGAGAAACAAAGTACACATATATCATAAAGGGAGCAGATGAAAAAATTGTAACCTGTGAAGGTAGTTGAGCACTCCTATGTAGTAAGAAAAAATGAATATGAAGAATTCAGAGAATCTTGGTAAGACTTGTATGAACTGATGCAAAGTAAAGTAGAATCAAGAGAACAATATAAAGAATGCTAAAAGGAAGTCAAAAAAAATTAATGTATGAGTTTTTTGTTATACATATACATTCATTTTTTTAAACACACTTCCTTATGAATCATGTTGGGAGAAAAAAATCAGAACAAAAGGGAAAAACCATAAGAGAAAAAAAACTGAAGAAAAAGAAAAAAAAAACATAGCATGTGTTAATTTGTATTTAGTGTCCATAGTTCTCGCTATGGATGCAGATGGCATTTTCCATCCAAAGTTTATTGGGATTGCCTTGAATCACTAAACTGCTGAGAAGAACCAAGTCTGTCATAGCTGATCATCACACAGTCTTGCTATTACTGTGCACAATGTTTTTCTTGTTCTGCTTGTTTCATTCAGAATCAGTTCATGTAAATCTTTCCAGCTTACTCTAAAATTAACTTGTTCATCATTTTTTATGGAACAATAATATTCTATTATTTTATATACCATAACTTATTCAGACATTCCCCAATTGATGGGCATCTACTCATTTTCCAATTCTTTGCTACCACAAAAAGAGCTGCTATAAACATTTTTGCACATGTGGATCTTTTTCCTTCTTTTATGAGTTGTTCTTATGAATCCTTCTTTATGAGTGCTACCAGTAGTAGCACTGATCCTGAATCAAAAGGCATACAAAGTTTTATAGCCTTTTAAGAATAGTTCCAGAAACTCCTAATTGAACACCAGATAGATAATTTTGATTATATTAAGTTAAAAAGTTTCTGTACAAATAAAACTAATGCAGACAAGATTAGGAGGGAAGCATCAAATTGGGAAATCATCTTTACATTTAATGGTTCTGATAAAGGCCTCATTTCTAAAATATATAGAGAATTGTCTCATATATATAAGAATTCAAGCCACCCTTCAATAGATAAGTGGTCAAGGGATATGAACAAACAATTTTCAGATGATGAAATTAAAACCATCTCTAGTCATATGAAAAGTTGCTCCAAATCACTATTGATCAGAGAAATGCAAATTAAGACAACTCTGAGGTACCACTACACACCTGTCAGATTGGCTAAAATGACAGGAAAAGATAACGATGAATGTTGGAGGGGATGTGGGAAAACTGGGACACTAATACATTGTTGGTGGAACTGTGAACGGATCCAACCATTCTGGAGAGCAATCTAGAGCTATGCTCAAAAAGTTATCAAACTGTGCATACCCTTTGACCCAGCAATGTTTCTACTGGGCCTATATCCCAAAGAGATCTTAGAGGAGGGAAAGGGACCCACATGTGCAAGAATGTTTGTGGCAGCCCTTTTTGTAGTGTCTAGAAACTGGAAACTGAATGGATGCCCATCAATTGGAGAGTGGCTGAATAAATTATGGTATATGAATGTTATGGAATATTATTGCTCTGTAAGAAACAACCAGCAGGACGATTTCAGAGAGGCCTGCAGAGACTTGCATGAACTGATGCTGAGTGAAATGAGCAGAACCAGGAGATCATTATACACAGCAACAACAATATTACATGATGATCAATTCTGATGGACATGGCTCTCTGCAACAAAGAATTGTCTCAAACCAGTTCCAATTGTTCACTGAAGAAAACCATATACACCCAGAGAGAGGGATATGAAATATGGACCACAACGTAACATTTTCATGCTCTCTATTGAGGTTTGCTTGCATTGTGTTTCCTTTCTCTGATTTTCTTCTTTTTTTTTTTTTCTTGTAGACAGGATTTTTCTTGCACAACTTGTCAAGTATTTCAACATTATTAACATGTAGTGGACTTCCTGCCATCTAGGGGAGAGGAGGGGACTGGGGGTAAAATTTGTAATGGAAAGCTTTGTAAAGATCAATGCTGGGGAACTACCCATACATATGTTATACAAATAAAAAGCTTTAATAATAAAAAAGAATAGTTCCAGATTGTTCTCCAGAATGATTAGACAAATTAAAAAATGTTAATGCTTAATCTTGGTATTAGTAAACAGATAATGAAAAATATCTCCCTCTTCTCAGCAGAAAAATGAGGGATTACAGAGGTGATCTGTTTTTTATATTGTCACTTTTGATTGTTGTTTTATTTTTGCTTAACTCTTTTTCTTTGTTACAAATAAATAATATTTATTATTTTATTCAGATTTTTAAAAATTTTAATAATATCTTTTTCTTTTCAAAATACATGCAAAGATAGTTTTCAATATTTGCAATTGCAAAATTTTGTGTTCCAAATTTTTTTTCCTTTCCTTCCCTCCACCCTCCTTCCCTAAATAGCAAGTAATCCAATATAGGTTAAATATGTACAATTCTTCTAAACACATTTCTACATTTATCATGCTACACATAAAAAATCAGATCAAAAAGGAAAAAAATGAGAAAAAAAGCAAACAACAAAAAAGGTGAATATACTATATTGTGATCCACATTCAGTCCCCATAGTCCTCTTTCTGTAGGCAGATGACTCCATCACAAATCTTTTAGAACTGCCTTGAATCACCTCATTGTTGAAAAGATCCTCGTTCATCACAGTTGATCATCACATAATCTTTTTGTTATTCTTTCTGCTCACTTCACTCAGCATCAATTCACTTAGGTCTTTCCAGGCTTTTCTGAAATCAGCCTTCTCGTTATTGCTTAGAACAATATACTGTTTTATATAGTTATATGGTGCTTACCTATGAGTTTGCCATGTAGTTCTAAACAAACTCCAAAAAAAGGATAAGAAAAAAAACTCAGGGGAAAAAAAGGGGGTGATAATGGAGCTGAAATTATTTAGGAGGTTTTCTTTGGGAGGCCTTGTCATATGCAGTGTGTTTATCTAATAATGAACTTTTAGGATCAATTAGGAAGAAGAAAGATGGGGGATTTTAATAGGATTGGTATTGGGTATCGAGGGGGCGGAGCCAAGATGGCAGAATGAAAAGGTGACTTTCTGCCTCTCCTCCGATCTTCTCTCAAATCAACAATAAAATAATCCTCTGAACTGATCTTCAAGTCAACGAACTCAGAAATATTTGGGCACGGCTCTCTGGATAACTTCATATCAGGTTAGTCGGACTCGGACAGAGAGATAAATAGACGACCTCTGTGCAGGCCAGAAGTGAGGGTGGGACTCAGCTCAGCTCATCTTGGAAGAAATTCCAAACTCCAAACTCCAAATTCCAAACACCTGGAGTTTATCTGAGGCACTGGGACGCTCTGCCCTGATGGGGGGCAGGTGTTCTGGCAGACTTGCCTTGTTTAAGGAGTAATTCGGACTTAGTCCTAGCCCCCACCGGCCCAGCACCTTAAGTCAACTGTCCGAAGTGCCCCAGGGCAAAGTGTCTTCAGCCGCGGTTTTTTTTTTTCCCTACCTTAAAGAGATATCCACGCTGTCTAAAAAAAAAATGATGAAGAAGCAAAAGAGAGCTCTCACCATAGACAGCTTTTATCAAGGCAAAGAAACGACCTCAGATCCAGAGGTTTCTTTAGACAAAAATCCAGAAAAAAACAGCAAGGACCATCATTGGTCCCCGTTTCAAAAGGCCTTTCTGGAAGATTGCATAAAAAACCTCAAAAGAGAGCTGGAGGATAAATGGGAAAATAAACTCAAATCAGTGCAAGAAGGATATAGTATCTTGCAAGAAGGATATGATGCCCTGCAAAAGAGATATGAAAAAGACACCAATTTATTAAAAAATAAAATTAGTGAAGTGGAAAAAGAGTGCAATGAACAAATTGGACAGTTACAAAAGAAGCTTAAAAAGGTAACTGAAGAAAACAACACTTTAAAAATAAGAATTGAACAAGTGCAAGTGAATGACTCACTAAGACTTGAAGAATCAGTCAAACAAAAACAAAAAAATGAAAAATTAGAAGAAAATATGAAATATCTCCTAGGAAAAACAACTGACTTAGAAAATAGATCTAGGAGAGACAATCTAAGGATTATTGGACTTCCTGAAAGCCATGATGAATAAAAGAATCTAAACACTATCTTCCAGGAAATCCTGAAAGAAAACTGCCCTGAGATTGTAGAATCAAAGGGCAAAATCACCATTGAAAGAATTCACCGATCACCTCCTGAAAGAGACCCCAAAATTAA
>JAJPUD010000662.1:185047-202712 GCA_023553655.1 Myrmecobius fasciatus
ATTTCAACATTATTAACATGTAGTGAACTTCCTGCCATCTGGGGGAGGGGAGGGGACTGGGGGTAAAATTTGTATTGGAAAGCTTTGTAAAGATCAAGGTTGGGGGAACTACCCATACATATGTTATACAAATAAAAAGCTTTAAATTAAAAAAAAATAGGATTGGTATTGGTACTAATTCTTGGAGTCAGAGTCCTTGGTTTCAAATCCTTCATCTAAAACATTTTCTATATGATCTTGGGCTAATCATTTTACTTTTACTTTTCTGAGCCACCCATTTCTTGATTTACAAAATGAGGCATTTTGTTTTTGTTTTTGTTTTTTTATTTTTGAAAGCTTTTTATTTGGAGAGCAATTTGGAATTATGCCCAAAAGGCTAACAAACTGTGCATACCCTTTGATCCAGCACTGTCTCTCCTGGATATATATTCAGATTCAAGAGCATAAAAAAAGGGAAAAACACCAACATGTGTAAAAATGTTTGTAGCAGCCTTTTTAGAGTGCATTTAGAGTGGATTCAAAGAATTGGAAACTGAGTGGATGCTCATCAGTTGGAGGTTTTAGGACTCTTTGGAATGCTAGCCCAATTATTCCTGATGGTCAGAAGGGGGGGGGGTGATAATGAGGCAGAACAATTAAGGGAAACTGAAACAGAGCAATTGAGGGAAACTGAGACATGAAACTCTGGCACAACACCCTGACATTAACTCTTTGTAATTAATTTTTTTGAAACTTACTTCCTCAACTGTCCAATGGTGGGATTGAGATAAGTGTTTTTTAAAGCCCTTCCTAGTTCTAACATTCTGGGAATCTCTGATGTGAACTATTCTTGGATTCCGATGTAGATTTTTCCACCAATTCTTTAGAACCAAATTTCCCAGTAATTCCCACTTTCCAACTTGGAAGTCTAAGAAATACAGAGAATTTCCAAGAAAGTGGGGGTCAGGATAAAATGGGCTCTTTATTAAAATTTTGTGGTAGTTCTACAATGGAATGTTGCCATCCTGATAGGAAACCCATAATCACAAGGATTTTAATTTTGGCACAGCCAGGAGCTTGTCTTTCATTAACTTCATCCTAAAGGACAGTAGATTTATGGGGATTGGGGGCTAAATTCTACTTTGGTTCAGTCATTAATTAAGCAAGTAGATAAAAAAAAAAACAAGTCGTTTCTCTAACTCCATTAAACCATATTCCACTTGAGGATACTTTTGAAAATGGAGGTGGAATAAAAATAAAATGTATAAATAAATGTTTATTTTTTTTTAATTGAGACAAACAATGGACAAGGTTAAACAGGGTTCACAGTTAATCTCATTCACTTGTTGATTAAATCTCAGCCTGCTCCTTGTTTTCCAATTTAAACTCATCATCTAGAATTCCAGGGTAATTCAGGACTATGTTTGTCTATTTCCTCATTAATTAAGGAAATTTCAACATCTCCAGCAACTAAGCTCAGAACTCCAACCCAGCTTATTAAATAGTATTTATTTCATAAACTGAAGAAACCTACTTCTTTCTATCAGCATCTCTATTAAATCTCTTAATCTCCTAAAATCAAATAAAAAGTTACTGAATATACAATTTATTAACAATGAAATAAAAAATAAAACAGAGGTATGGATAAATTATTCACAATATTGTGACTGTGAGAAAAAAATCATAGCCAGAGTTATGCCAAACCCTTACTGTAACTTCAGATGATTTCTCTTCATTTCTGGGAACATAGCCCCATAGTAGTTAGTCTGTTAAGACTACTAAATGAAGTCTCTTCACAAGAATCCTCTTTCTGTTCTTTATTATAAGATAAGAGTTACAATAATTTTATCAGAAAAAAAATTTTCTTTTACTTCTTTCTCTTAGTTTTATCCACCTTCTCTCTAGTCATGATAGAAAAACTCTTTAGCCTCCTTCAAGGTATTCTCTTAAAAGCCTCTTTAAATTGAGAATTGAATTTACCATTTCCAAAACATTCCATTCCACTCTTTAGATGGAGTAATAAGTAAACTCTAACCTCTGAGGAAGAACCCAATGAAAAATTTCTTACTGACCTCCCCAGTCAAAAAACAAAACAAAACAAAAAACAAAAAAAACAAACAAACAAACAAAGCCTAACAACAAAAAACCAGTTAAAAATTAACATTGTATTGTAAACCTCCACTGCTACTGACTGGTTAAGCTTTAGGCAAGTGTGTGGGTTGTGCTTTTTTTTCTTTTAACTTATGCAAATAAAGAACTATTATCCTTTCACAATAACAATAACAGGTACTAATCTGGAATAACATGCCAAAGAATCTCTAGTCACAGGGATAGCTATCCAAACAGACAAAAATAGTGTTAATAACCACCACCATTTAACCTGTGTGACTAATCCTTTTAAATCTGCTTTGTAAAATCATCAATCAACAAGTATCTATTTAACTCCTTGAGATTAGGGATTGTTTCATCCTTTATATTTGTATCCCTAGCACCTAGCTCTATGGCACATAGGGGCTCCTTAGATGCTTGTTGATTGACTGTCAAGTTGTGTGGTAGTCACTGAAGAACCTTATATTCTATTGATATAATTTGATTTTGTGATCCCCTGATTTTAGGGGGGTGGCTTCTATTCTAACAATAAACCAGTAATCCTAAATCTTCTGGCTTTAGAGTCTGATTCAGGGACTTTCCATACTCCCAGTCTAAGAACAACAATCTGTCTGATTCTGAATAGACCACTCCTCAATTCATTGCTGACTGTCTGATAGCTTCTGACCTCAGTATAGTCCCACAGACCAAACTCCTAAAACCATAGTGATAATCTTTTCAGTGATAACCAAATTTCAGAATGATAGAAAGCTGGATAAATGTGTCTCCTTGCTTTTGTTTCTCTGCTGAATTCTCTTAGAATTCAGTCCACTTGTACAAGCATTACAATTACAATAAACTTTGCCCCTTGGCTAAGGAAATGGATTCAAGCCTGCAAATTCTTTTGAGACATCTCCCATCATCACTCTATGACCCCAAACTTTTGTGGTTCCCTTCCCAATCTCAACACTATTAAGTTATACATATATAAATAATATTAAAAAGGCACAAAATAATTACAGAGCCTTTTGAGAAGGGTAGTTGGATAGAGGATAAGGTTTGAAGTCAGAAAGACTCACCTTTTCCTGAGTTCAAATCTGGCCTCAGATACATATTAACCATGTGACCCTAAGCAAGTCACTTAATCCTGTTTGCCTCAGTTTCCTTATCTGTATAAGGAGCTGGAGAAGAAAATGGCAAAATATTCCAGTATTTTTGCTAAGAAAACCAAAATAGGATCACAAAGAGTAGGCTGCTACTGAAATGACTAGACGTCAGTTCTCCAAAAAGCTAAAAGAATCAGGAAAGATCTTTTATGGAAGATGATAATTTCACTGAGGAAAAGGAACTGGAGATTCTAAGAAGCAGAGTGGAAGGGAGAGAACAATCCAGGTATGGGGATGGATGATCTGTGCATAGGTTTAGAGTTGAAAGAGGGGAGGATTGTAAGTGATGTATAACTTCACCTCCATCTCACTATCTTTGATAGTTGTTCCCTTCCATGGTAAGGTTGGATTCCCAGAGGATGATTACTACTCCCACAGATTCTAGGTTACATTGTGAGTCTACACTAATAGGAGTTTAATTTTACAAGCCTATCAGTGTGCTCTCCATTAACAGTGAGCCAGAAGACTAAATTAATTCTCAAAGGCATTTATTAAGATGGCATAGGAAGAATAGTAACTACAAAACATTTTCCCCTCTAATTCTAAGGATCACTGTCCACAAAACACTGTCCACAAAAAGCATCCATGGGACCAGTTTGTTGTTAATGTTGTTCAGTTGTATTCAAGTTTTCATGACCCCATGAATATAATATGCTAATTCTACCCATGGGGTCTTCTTGGCAAAGATACTAGAGTAGTTTACCATTTCCTTCTTTAGTGGATAAAGTGACTTCAGACCTTAAGTAACTTGATTTGAACTCAAATCTTCCTTACTCCAGGCCTAGGGCTTTATCCCCTGAGCCACATACCTGTCTCCACAGGTATGCATGAAAATAATACATAAATCAAGGCTTGATATTCTAGTACTATAGGGTCTGGAAATACTTTCTCTCCTAGTAGAGTCCCATAAAAGCTTCCCTATAAGCTCAAATGTCTTTGTTGGGCAGATTGGTCAATTGGGATCTCATAATCTGTTCCTCTCCTCCATTCAATTCTCCATTACCCAAGCTTGCTAGCATTCTTATTCTCAATGTGTGTGTGTGTCTGTCAGTCTGTGTCTGTGTCTCTGTTTCTGTCTGTCTGTCTCTGTGTGTGTCTCTCTCTGTCTTTCTCTTTCTCTCCGTCTCTCTCTCTGTCTGTCTTTCTTGCTCTGTATCTGTTTCTCTCTCTTTCATCCATAACCTTTCTTTTCTACTGTCCAAGATCTCCCTCAAAGTTGCTTCCTTCCCCAAGTAACAACCTCTCTGACAGTGCTTCTGAATTGGCGTTCTCTAACTGGGCTTCAAATTCTCTCAAATTGACTCTCCAAGTCTCTAGATAAAATGTCTCCTTATGGGAGAATAATGTCAATTCGAGAAATCCCTTTCTATCCTCTTCTTTGATTTATTCAGAGAAAAATGTTCATACTTTCTAAAATGTGAACACTTTGTTAATGCATTAACACTTTATGTTTGTTACCTATTTTTTGCTTCCTGTGATTGCATGACCTATGCCAGGGAGAGGATATGGTTCTTTGCTACTTTCTTATACAGGAACTACATGAAGGTCCATTTGGCTAGACCACAGAGTGCATGAAGAGGAGCAATGAATAATAAATCTTTAGGTAGATTGAATTCCATTGTGAAAGCCTGTTATTGCTGAACTGGAGACTTTGTATTCAATCCTAGAGAAAATATGGATCTACTGAAGCTTTTGTTATTTGTTTTAAGGAACAACATGATCAGACTCATGCCTTTGAACTAACACCTTGGTTGCTGTGTGGAAGATGGTTTGAATGGAGACTTGAGGCAGGAAAGTCAATTAGGAGGCATTGCAAGAGTTGAGATAGTTGAGATAGCCAGGGTGTAGAGATGTGAATGGAGGGAGGGAATAGATGTGAGATATTGTCAGGGGAGAACTGACAAAACTTGGCAACCACTTGGATAAGTGGAGTGACTAAGAGTTTGCAGCCAAAGATGACTCAGAGTTTCAAACCTAGGTGACTAGAAAGGTGCTGATGACTGAAAGAGGGATGTTTAGAAAAAGGGTGGGGTTGGGGAAATGGATAATGAGTTTTGTTTTAGATATCTTGAGTCTGAGATGCCTTTGGGATATGTAGTTCAAAATATTCAATAGGCTGTAATTGATGTGAGTTTGGAGCTCAGTAGAAAGATAAGACTTGAATAAAATGACAATGACATCCTGCAGTCATCTGCATAGAAATGATAAATAGAGGGGCTAGTAGGTGTCACAATGGATAGAACACAGCCCTGAAGTTCAAATTTGGATTCAGACACTAGGTGTGTAACCCTGGACACTTAACCCTAACCCGCCAACAAAAAAAAAAAAAAAGGAAAAAAGAAAGAAAAAAAATAAGTAGAATCATCAGAGAGGAAAGAGAAGGTCCAGGATAATGCCTTGGGGATATATTCACAGTTAGGGAATTCAATATGAAATATGTTACAGTAAAGCAGCTGGATAAGTGGAGGAGACCTGAGGAAGTCCAGTTCCATTGAATATGGAGAGTGTTGTCATGAAATTACACTATCCAGGTGGGATTTTGCCTAACAGTCTGTTTATTGATCTCAGAGTCAGGGTTTATATGCTCTCTAAACTAATATTGCAATAATATTAAATTTTTTCAGGTTACTTAGTGTACATTCCAAGATTACAGGTATATATCATTTCTAACATTCCAATCTGACATTATCATTAAACAATAACTAGCAATAATAATCTACTTATCTAACAGAGTCATAAACTAGAGCAATTAGTAGTTACAAACTACTTATCTAACAAAGTCATAAATTGTATAGTTTGTGATGTCTTGTTCCAGTTACATGAATCCATCCACCAAGATACTTTAAATTTATCTCAAGATGTCTTTCATCATTGTCAGGAAAGACAGTGAGCCAATGCTTTGAACTACTAGTAGCCCTTACAGAGAGCAAGTCTCAAGTAATACCTGGACCTGTCTCTTCCTGTATATGGACTTATTCAATACTGGCCCTCTACAGAGACCCATGAAAGAACTATCACAAAAATCCAGAAAAGAGAGTGGTCTTCCAAATTCTACTGAGAAATCAAAAAGGGTAAGGATTGAAAAAGGGCCATCAGATTTGTCAATTAAGAGATCAATGGTTCCCTTAGAGAGACCAGTTGATATCAGAAGCCAGAATGAATTTTGTTTAAAACAAACAACAATACACACACACACACACACACACACACACACACACACACACTACAATATAATTACTTTGAAGGAGGTAGAGTTTAGTCCCAGTTTTTTAAGAAGGATTTGGGGAAATTAGGCTATGTTTGTAAGCAGCAGATAATGAATCAATAAGGAAATTTGATGATTAGAAGGGAGACTGAGAGGGCAAATTTCTAGAGAAAATGGAATTGAGGGTTCATGTAGAAGTGTGGGCCTCTACAAGGAGAAGTTTCACCTTTTCAAAAAGTCTAGAGTGGACTTTTTGATAGCAGAAAATGGGATATTGATATCAAGGGGCTTTGAAATGGAAAGCAAAGCATTAAAGACTGGAGATTGTGGCAAATGGCCCCTATTCTCAGCAAAGTATGAAGAAGAATCCTAGAGTGGGAGAGGGAGAGAAGGGGGTATTGTGGGAAACTTGGAGGTTTGGAACAGCTCCTACAGGAAGTTAGTGAATCATTTAGGGAGGAGTAAAAGTATTGTCTTGTTTCAATGATGACAAGATATTAAGAAATGTGTAACAGACTCTACTGGGTCTATATCCCAAAAAGATCATAAAAAAAGGGAAAAGGACCCATATGTGCAAAAATGTTTGTAGCAGCCCTTTTTGTAGTGACAAGGAACTGGAAATTGAGTGGATGCCCATTAGTTGGGGAGTTGCTGCAAAAGGTATGATATATGAATGGAATGGAATATTATTGTTCTACAAGAAATGCCGAGCAGGCTGATTTCAGAGAAGCTTGAAAAGATTTACATGAACTGATGCTATGTGAAGTGAGCAGAACCAAGAGAGCACTGTACACAGTAACAACAGGATTATGCGATGGACTTGGCTCTTTTCAACAAAAAGATGATTCAAGGAATTTCAATAAACTTGTGATGGTAAGAGCCACCCACATCCAGAAAGAGAACTATGAAGACTGAATGTGGATCAAAGCATAGTATTTTATATCGCTGGGTTTGCTGTTGTTGTTATTGTTGTTGTTGTTTATTTGTTTGTTTTTGGTTGGTTCGTTGTTAGCTTGGTTTTTTCTTTTTCTTGTATTTTTTCCCCTTTTGATCTGATTTTTCTTATGCAGCATAACAAATATGGAAATATGCCTAGAAGAATTGCTTTAACCTATATTGTATTATTTGCTATATAGGGGGAAAGGAAGGTGGGAAGTGAGGGAGAAAATTTTGGAACACAATTTTTTGCAAAAGTGAATGTTAAAATCTATCTTTGCATGTATTTGGAAAAATAAAAAGCTATTTAAAAAAGGAAAGAAATTTGTAACATAGTTGTTATCATATGGAACTCCCCTGCTGTGTTATGGGAATATCCCAGGTCTCAGTTCTGGGCAATTTTCTTCTTTCTTTATTCTTTGCTTCTTGGTAAGCTCATCAATCCCCATAGATTCAAGTAACTTATGCAGATGACTCCCAAACCTAGTATTATCTCTCTCCTAACTTTAGACATTTTCAATTGCCTGCAGGGTATTTCTGGTGGACTTCAAAAAGAATATCTCAAATGAAACATGTCCAGAATAGAACTTATCTTTTTTCCCTCTTTCCCAGGTTTCCCTTTTTTCATTCAGGTACCATGATAAAATAGCACTCATACAGATTTGAAAATTTTAAATCATTCTCTATTCTTCATTTTTCCCCTCTCATAGCTTGCAGTCACCAAACCTTGACATTTCCATATCCTCAAATTTTCTCACATCTGTCCCTCTATCTTTGCTCAAACCATAATGGCTCCAGTTCAGACTCTCATAAACTAATATCTGAACTATTGAAATAGAAACCTAAGTGTTCCCTCTTTCAACCATTCTGTCCTCTCTCTAGTCCATTCTACACACAACTGCTAAATTGAAACTCTTCAAGCAAAAGTTCTGATTATATCTCTTAAGACACTTCAGTGGCTAACCAAGACCTCTAGGATAAAATATAATTCCTTTAATTGATGTTTAAAAGTCTTCGATTTGTCGAGTATTTTAACATAATTAACATGTAGTGGATATCCTGCCATCTAGGGGAGGGGTGGGGAGTTGGGGGGGAAAAATTTGTAACAGAGGGCTATGTAAGGGTTAATGTTGAGGAATTACCCACACATATGTTATACAAATAAAATTAAATTAAAAATTTTTTTTAAAAAGTTTTCACAATCTGATTACAACCTAGATTTATAGAATGAATAATGCATTTATTAATTGCTTACTATATGCTCAGTAACATGCTGTTGGGAATACAAAGAGAAGAGTAAGATAATTATGATACTCTAAAACAGTTTATGAGCTCATGTTCTAAAGAATAGACCACAAATTTAGAAGATTTCATCTGCAAGTCAAATGGAAAGATCCAATGATCCTTAGGCTCCAACAGCAAAGCAGATAATGTTTCTTCTTTAATTTTATTTCCACTAGCAAAAATTATTTCAATTTCTGAGCTATGTGACAATGCCATGAACTTTGGTGACAAAAACTTGCTTCAGTATCTATGCTTGTAGCATCTTCAAGAGTGATTACTAGACTACTTCTCCATAGATGTTGCTTTCTGGAATGATGCAAAGGGCACATCTGGAGGTATGGTTATTCCCGAGATTCTCAGGATAAAGTTCTGGGCTGTCCCCATCAAGATCTATGGGAAACTGGTAGTGTTGATAGTGGTTTGATTTATCTGGACCTTGTTTCCTTCTGGCTCTCCCTCAATGTTCTTTGCTGCTTGAGCTAGCCTAAATGGCTGATTGGCAATTGGTGACAATGACTGACCCCTTCTTTATAGGAATTGCTTTCCAGAATGATAGGATAATGGATGGAATAGGATAGGAATGAGGGATGGATGGGAATTAGATTAAGTGGTATGGTAAGGGCTACCATTCCTAAGTACCTGTGCCTATCTGATTTTTGGTCACAGTTAACTCTGCGAGGTGGTGGTGATGATAATGAGAAAGGTGGGCCATAATATAACAAAGAAAAACAACTAAGCAAAATGATCCAATTTAATACCCTTTAACCCTTGATGGTAATTTGATTTAGTGGTTCATCCCATCTCCTCTGTCATGAATTGGATTAAGGAGGTATGCTTATTTCTTTTCTAAAACTTTCTTTGGTTTCTCAGTTACTCCATATTAGGCTTACTTTTAATGATCTTTTCATGTATATTACAGATTTATTAATATACTGTTCTTTTGACTCTGCTTATTTGGGGGGCATCAGTTCATACAGATCTTATTAGTGATTGGGAACATTTTTTCCTGTTGACATCTATAAGTTATTCTTTTTAATTTTTATTATTTAAATTTTTCTGATTTTTTTTATTTTAAGTAGTCAAATTATTGATTATTAAGAATTTGTTTAAATTTTTTATAATAATGTATTATTAATGTTTTTGATTAATTATTTGAACTATTCTTTTAAAAACCATTCATATACTTTGACTATCTACTACAGCTCTTAGAGTTCCATATGTGTGTCAATTCCTTGTATATTCTGGAAATCAGATTTTTACTCATAACATCTGATGCAAATATTTCCCCACTCTATAGCTTCTCCTCTGATTCAGTCTTTACTGTTTTTCTTCTTTAAAAAACTTTTAAAGTTTATGTAGTCAAAATTATCTATTTTAAGCTTTGTGATCTTCTCTATCTCTTCTCTAGTTAAGAATTCTCCCACAGAATAGCACTTCCAGATCTCAAAATATATCATAAAGCAGCAGCCATCAAAGCCATTTGGTGCCAGTTAAAAAATAGAAAAGTAAATCAACTGAATGTACTAAATGAAGGAGACAGAAATGTTACTCAATAACCTAGTGCTCTATAAGCCTGAAAACATAAATTACTTAGGAAAGAACTCCTATTTAATAAGAACTGCTGGGAAAACTAAAAAAGCAGTTCACAAAAAATTAAACTTAGACCAACATCTTATGCCATACTCCACAATAATGAAAATGAACATGTGTTCTGAATGCCAAAGATCCTATTAAAAAACAACAACAACAACAAAAAAAAAAAAACTAGAAGAGAAGCTGATTATCTATTTTATAGTAGGAGATGAATTCTTCACAAAATAAGCAATAGAAAATAGAAATAGAAAATAATGAAACTGAAAAACTTCTACATAAATAAAATTAATATATCTAGAATAAGGAGTGATTGGAGGGGAATCTTCCTATCATATATCTTTGATAGGGGTTTGGTAGCCACGTTAAAGACAATTAACAAAAATACATAAAACTAAAAGTCATTCCCCAATAAACAACTGGCTAAAGAATAAAGCAGTTCTTAAATAAAGATTTTTTGAAAAAAAAAAAGATATTTTTATTAGCAACCAGATAAGAAATCACCTTGAATCACTAATTTTAAAAAAAAAACATAAAACAAAATAATCTTGAGGTTTCAAGTCATATCCTGTTAATTAATAAAGATGACAAAAGATGAAAAATCAATGCTGGAGTACATAAAAGATTGATATGCTGATGAACTGTTAGTGGAGTTGTATATTAGTACAACCATTCTGGAGAGCAATTTGGAATTGTATAAATAAAGTGTCTGTCTGTGTATACTCTTAGCCCAAATTCCACTGCTAGACATATACCTAAGGAGATCAATCAAAGAGAAAGTTTTCAGTGCATATTTATAGCAATTTTTTTTATAATTTTTATTTTTTTATATTTTTATAATAGTATTTTTATAATAGCAAATAAGTAGAAATAAAATAGATATCTATTAATTCAGAAATTATTAAACAAATTGGGATACATGAAAATAATGGAATATTTTAGTTCTATAAAAAATAATATAGTAAATTAAGAGAAGAGAAATTAAAAGAAAAGATATATATGAACAAAGTGATATATATAATGCAAAGTGAAATAAATAGAAATAGGAGGAAAATACACACAATACCAATGGAAATGGAATGAACAACCACTTCGAAACAATCAAAAACATATGCTTCAAAATTATAAAGAACAAACTTGACTCCAAAGAAGAGATAAGAGATTTTTCCCTCTCCTTTGTAGAGATGGGGGTAGGGGTCAATTAATGTAGAACCTTATATATAATATTAAGTTTTTTTCAATATATTGATCAGTTTTGTTGAATTTTTCCCTTCTTCCACATATATGTGGGCATGTATAGAGATACATATCTAAAAATATATATATAAATATATACATATATATATTTATTTATTGTAAAGGATAACACTCGAAGAGAGAAGGGGAGAAATACAATGGAAAATATAGGTGGTGTAAAAATAAGATAGAAATACAAATATATGTTTAAGAGACAATTATCCCCTCACATAGATGTTAAAGAAATCTGATCTTGCACTCATCTAATATTTCATGGTATGAGCTTTTATAATCAGATCATATATCAATTTAGAATTTGTCATGGTGTAGCCCACAAAACTTTGGCTTAAACCTAATTTATGCTATGTTGTTTCCCCACTTTTTCAAACAGTTTAAAAAAAAAAGTCCTTCTCCCAGCAATTTATTCTCTTCTCCTTGTTCTTCTGCCTTTGCTTATTAATTATCCTTCTCAATCTCCTTTGGTCAAACTTCATCTATATTCACTCACTAATAAAACAGGCCCCCAAAACTCTATACTGGTTCCTCTCCTATAGATCAGAGTTTCTTAAACGTTTTCTGCTTGTGATCCCTTTTTGCCCAAGAAATTTTTATGTGACCTCAGACATATAGATATATAAAAAAGGTACACAAATCAAATATTTACTGATAACAAATCATAATTTTTCAACCCCAACATTCAGTAAAGAATCCATATGGGATCACTAATCAGTTTAAGAAGATGAGGTCCAGATAACCCTATCTCCTAGTAATCTCATGAGTTCCCATGGGTTTAGTTATCATATTTATTATCATATCATAATTAATTAAATGATTTTATATTCAGCTCCAATCTTTTTGCTAAGCTCTAGCTTCATATTACCATATTTCTATTATAAATTTTTAACCATATTCCCATAGGGCATCTTAAACTCAACATATTTAAAACAGACCTCATTATCTTCCTCCATAAATCCATATCTCTTCTAAACTTCCCAATTTCTCTTGAGGGCAATGTTAAAAATCACTAGAGATCACATTTTCAAAAGCATTCTCTTTTCCCTCTCTGTCACTCCCAAAATCAATCAATTCACACAGTTTTGTCAATTCTTCTTCTACAATATCTCAGATAAAAAAACCATCCTAAGAGAGGGACAGTAACAATAATAGTTTTGAGAACTTAGAGAGACTAAGTCATTTTGACTATTATAAACACCCAAGTTAACTACAAAAAATATATGAAGAGGTCATTTGTACCCAGAGAAAGAATTGATAAATATATGTATAGAGTGATTTTGTGTGTGTGTGTGTGTGTGTGTGTGTGTGTGTGTGTGTGTGTGTGATGGTAATGTACTATATATTGAAAAGGAATAGCAAGTTGTACATAATAAATTTGCAATTTCATGAATAATCATCTGGGGTTTTTTTCTATTCTACTATGTTATAGAAACACTTGTTTTATTTCTTAAGTTCAGAATAAAATAGGGGGAAGAAAGGGAGGGAAGGGGGGAGGGAGGGAGAAAGAGAGAGAGAGCAAGCAAGCAGCATTCCAGGTAACTCTAACCACTGATACCCCCTTAATTATCAGCTCTGCTGAGACTAGATAGAACACTCAACAATCTGTAGCCAAGAGTCCTTAGAATTACTAGCCATGCCCCCAAGAGCATTGGTCCTGTTTTCAATCCAGACTCAATAACCATCATTCAAAAGCAATTCTTGTGGAGGTTCACTCAGGAAATTGCCATTGCAAGTTGCCATAACTCCTGTTTACTCAGCAGACATGTCACTGAAGGCAGCTCCTTTCTCCCAAACATCTCTTTTCTCAACTGCCTATACTGTTTTAGTTCTCTGAGTTCTCCACTATGTCCTATTAATAGGACAACCTCATCTTCTCCCATTAGTCTGAGCATTCTACCTCATCACTACCATCAACTTCTATGATTGGAGGGTAGGGCCAAGAACTCCAAACCTCCATTTAAAGAGAGAATTTAGTTCAGTCAACCTATTTCTCACCATACTGCACTATTTTGACACTCCTCTGACTTCTCCCCCATCTCTTTTTTAGCTTCTTTTTGTTGGTTGTCTTTTCCACTAAATTGTAAACTCCTTGAAAGCACAAGTTCATGTAAGTCTCTCCAGGCCTTTTGAAATCATCCTGATGATCATTTCTTATAGAACAATAATATTCCATAACATTCATATATCATAACTTATTCAGCCATTACCCAATTGATGGTCATCTATTCATTTTCCAGTTTCTTGACACTACAAAAAGGGCTGCCCCAAACATTTTTGCACATGTGGGTCCCTTTCCCTCCTTTAAGATCTCTTTGGGATATAGGTCCAGTAGAGACAATGCTGTATCAAAGGGTATGCAGTTTGATAACTTTTTGAGCATAATTCCAAATTTCTCTCTAGAATGGTTGGATCCATTTACAATTCCACCAACAATGTATCAGTGTCCCAGTTTTCCTACATCCCTTCCAACATTCATCATTATTTTTTCCTGTCATTTTAACCAATCTGAAAGGTATGTATTGGTACCTCAAAGCATTTCTCTGATCAATAGTGATTTAGAATAACTTTTCATATTGATGTAATATAGTTTCTAGGGAAACAGCAATAATTTTAAGGTCCCCTGAACTTAGGGGGCTTCTATCCTAATAATAAGTCAATGATTCTAAGTCCTCTGGCTTTGGAATCTCTGACCCCGAAGTTCCCCACCCCTACCCTAAGAATATTATTATTCTAACAATCTGTCAAGAAAATTACTTGGCTGTTAGTCAGTGATGATCAAATTCCAGAGACTACTCCTAGGCTCTACCTTCTGGGCCATAAAATTAGCATATCTATAACATGAAGAACTAGATAAATGTTTCTCTCTGCTTCTATTTCTTTGCTAAATTCTCTTGGAATTATACCACTTCAATGGCATTACAATTACAATAAACTTTGCCCCTTGACTTGGAAATGAGTTCAAGCCTGAAAATTCTTTAGAGCCACCTCCAGACACTGGTCTGTGAGCCCCAACCTTTTGGGGTTCCTTTCCCAATCTCAACAATATGACTAGAAATAGTTTTAATTTTTTTTTATTTTATATATGTTTTATTTTCTAAATAGGCTTAAGATTTATTGGATTTCTTTTGTAAGCCATGACTTGCTTTCCCAGTACATTATTATTTTTTATTAATACTTTTTATTTGCAAAACATATGTATGGATAATTCCTCAACATTAACCCTTACAAAGCTTTCTGTTACAAATTTTCCCCCCTACTCCCCACCCCTCCCCTAGATGGCAGGATTAAACTACATGATAATTATGTTAGAATACTTAAGAAAACTAATATATGTATAGTTATTTCCACACATCATTTTTGTGCAGGAGAAATCGTATCTACAAGAAAGAATAATCCGATAAAGGAAATACAATACAAGCAAACCTCAATAGAGAACATGAAAATGTTATGTTGTGGTCCACATTTCACTTCCCTCTCTCTGGGTGTATATGGCTCTCTTTTTTTTTTTATTAAAGCTTTTTATTTGTATAACATATGTATGGGTAGTTACCCAGCATTGATCTTTACAAAGCTTTCCATTACAAATTTTACCCCCAATCCCCTCCCCTTCTCTATATGGCAGGAAGTCCACTACATGTTAATAATGTTAAAATACTTGACAAGTTGTGCAAGAAAAATCCTATCTACAAGAAAAAAAAAGAAAATCAGAGAAAGGAAACACAATGCAAGCAAACATCAATAGAGAGCATGAAAATGTTACGTTGTGGTCCATATTTCATATCCCTCTCTCTGGGTGTATATGGTTTTCTTCAGTGAACAATTGGAACTGGTTTGAGACAATTCTTTGTTGCAGAGAGCCATGTCCATCAGAATTGATCATCATGTAATACTGTTGTTGCTGTGTATGATGATCTCCTGGTTCTGCTCGTTTCACTCAGCATCAGTTCATGCAAGTCCCTCCAGGCCTCTCTGAAATCATCCTGCTGGTTGTTTCTCACAGAGCAATAATATTCCATAACATTCATATACCATAATTTATTCAGCCACTCTCCAATTGATGGGCATCCACTCAGTTTCCAGTTTCTAGCCACTACAGAAAGGGCTGCCACAAACATTCTTGCACAGGTGGGTCCCTTTCCCTCCTCTAAGATCTCTTTGGGATATAGGCCCAGTAGAAACACTGCTGGGTCAAAGGGTATGCACAGTTTGATAACTTTTTGAACATAGCTCCAAATTACTCTCCAGAATGGTTGGATCCGTTCACAGTTCCACCAACAATGTATTAGTGTCCCAGCCCTCCCACATCCCCTCCAACATTCATCATTATCTTTTCCTGTCATTTTAGCCAATCTGACAGGTGTGTAGTGGTACCTCAGAGTTGTCTTAATTTGCATTTCTCTGATCAATAGTGATTTGGAGCAACTTTTCATATGACTAGAGATGGTTTTAATTGCATCATCTGAAAATTGTCTGTTCATATCCCTTGACCACTTATCTATTGAAGAGTGGCTTGAATTCTTATATATATGAGACAATTCTCTATATATTTTAGAAATGAGGCCTTTATCAGAACCATTAAATGTAAAGATGATTTCCCAATTTGATGCTTCCCTCCTAATCTTGTCTGCATTTGTTTTGTTTGTACAGAAACTTTTTAATTTAATATAATCAAAATTATCCATCTGGTGTTCAATTAGGAGTTCCAAATCTTCTTTGGACATAAATTTATTCCATCTCCACAGGTCTGAGAGGTAAACTATATTACATTTCTCTAACTTGCTTACAAAGTCACTCTTTATATCTAGATCATGAACCCATTTAGATCTTATCTTGATATGTGGTGTTAGGTATGGGTCAAGCCCTAATTTCTTCCATACTAGTTTCCAATTTTCCCAGCAGTTTTTGCCAAATAGTGAGTGATTATCCCAAAAACTGGGGTCTTTGGGTTTATCAAACACTAAATTGTTAAGGTTATTGCCTAGATTTTCCTGATAACCTATCCTGTGCCACTGTTCGACTGCTCTATTTCTTAGCCAGTACCAAACAGTTTTGATGACCGCTGCTTTATAATATAGTTTTAGATCTGGTACAGCAAGGCCACCTTCATCTGCCTTTTTTTTCATTAATCCCCTTGAAATCCTTGACCTTTTGTTCTTCCAAATGAACTTTGCTACTATTTTTTCTAGATCTGTAAAATAATTTCTTGGGAGTTTGATTGGTATGACACTAAAGAAGTAATTAGTTTGGGTAGTATTGTCATTTTTATTATGTTCGCTCTGCCTACCCATGAGCACTTAATATTTTTCCAATTGATTAGGTCTGATTTTATTTGTGTGGAAAGTGTTTTGTAGTTTAGTTCATATAGTTTCTGACTTCTCCTTGGCAGATAGATTCCCAAACATTTTATCCTATCATCTGCTATTTGGAATGGAATTTCTTTTTGTATCTCTTGCTGCTGAACCTTGTTGGTAATATATAAAAATGCTGATGATTTATGTGGATTAATTTTGAATCCTGCAACTTTGCTAAAGTTGTGAATTGTTTCTAGTAGTTTTTTAGTTGAGTCTCTAGGGTTTTCTAAGTATACCATCATGTCATCTGCAAAGAGTGATAATTTGGTTTCTTCATTACCTACTCTGATTCCTTTTATCTCTTTTTCTTCTCTTATTGCTAAAGCTAACATTTCTAATACAATATTAAATAGTAATGGTGACAGTGGGCAGCCTTGTTTCACTCCTGATCTTATTGGGAATGGTTTTAGTTTGTCTCCATTACATATGATGCTTGCTGATGGTTTTAAATAGATGCTACTGATCATTTTAAGGAAAAGCCCATTTATTCCTATACTCTCTAGTGTTTTTAATAGGAAAGGGTGTTGGATTTTGTCAAAGGCTTTTTCTGCATCTATTGAGATAATCATATGGTTTTTGTTAATTTGGTTATTAATATAATTAATTATGCTGATAGTTTTCCTAATATTGAACCAGCCCTGCATCCCTGGTATAAATCCTGCTTGGTCATAGTGTACTATCCTGGGGATGACTTTCTGTAATCTCATTGCTAATATCTTATTTAAAATTTTTGCATCAATATTCATTAGGGAAATTGGTCTATAGTTTTCTTTCTCTGTTTTCACCCTACCTGGTTTAGCTATCAGCACCATATC
>JAJPUD010000662.1:208094-258809 GCA_023553655.1 Myrmecobius fasciatus
ATAGTGATTTGGAGCAACTTTTCATATGACTAGAGATGGTTTTAATTGCATCATCTGAAAATTGTCTGTTCATATCCCTTGACCACTTATCTATTGAAGAGTGGCTTGAATTCTTATATATATGAGACAATTCTCTATATATTTTAGAAATGAGGCCTTTATCAGAACCATTAAATGTAAAGATGATTTCCCAATTTGATGCTTCCCTCCTAATCTTGTCTGCATTTGTTTTGTTTGTACAGAAACTTTTTAATTTAATATAATCAAAATTATCCATCTGGTGTTCAATTAGGAGTTCCAAATCTTCTTTGGACATAAATTTATTCCATCTCCACAGGTCTGAGAGGTAAACTATATTACATTTCTCTAACTTGCTTACAAAGTCACTCTTTATATCTAGATCATGAACCCATTTAGATCTTATCTTGATATGTGGTGTTAGGTATGGGTCAAGCCCTAATTTCTTCCATACTAGTTTCCAATTTTCCCAGCAGTTTTTGCCAAATAGTGAGTGATTATCCCAAAAACTGGGGTCTTTGGGTTTATCAAACACTAAATTGTTAAGGTTATTGCCTAGATTTTCCTGATAACCTATCCTGTGCCACTGTTCGACTGCTCTATTTCTTAGCCAGTACCAAACAGTTTTGATGACCGCTGCTTTATAATATAGTTTTAGATCTGGTACAGCAAGGCCACCTTCATCTGCCTTTTTTTTCATTAATCCCCTTGAAATCCTTGACCTTTTGTTCTTCCAAATGAACTTTGCTACTATTTTTTCTAGATCTGTAAAATAATTTCTTGGGAGTTTGATTGGTATGGCACTAAATAAGTAGATTAGTTTGGGTAGTATTGTCATTTTTATTATGTTCGCTCTGCCTACCCATGAGCACTTAATATTTTTCCAATTGATTAGGTCTGATTTTATTTGTGTGGAAAGTGTTTTGTAGTTTAGTTCATATAGTTTCTGACTTCTCCTTGGCAGATAGATTCCCAAACATTTTATCCTATCATCTGCTATTTGGAATGGAATTTCTTTTTGTATCTCTTGCTGCTGAACCTTGTTGGTAATATATAAAAATGCTGATGATTTATGTGGATTAATTTTGAATCCTGCAACTTTGCTAAAGTTGTGAATTGTTTCTAGTAGTTTTTTAGTTGAGTCTCTAGGGTTCTCTAAGTATACCATCATGTCATCTGCAAAGAGTGATAATTTGGTTTCTTCATTACCTACTCTGATTCCTTTTATCTTTTTTTCTTCTCTTATTCCCAAAGCTAACATTTCTAATACAATATTAAATAGTAATGGTGACAGTGGGCAGCCTTGTTTCACTCCTGATCTTATTGGGAATGGTTTTAGTTTGTCTCCATTACATATGATGCTTGCTGATGGTTTTAAATAGATGCTACTGATCATTTTAAGGAAAAGCCCATTTATTCCTATACTCTCTAGTGTTTTTAATAGGAAAGGGTGTTGGATTTTGTCAAAGGCTTTTTCTGCATCTATTGAGATAATCATATGGTTTTTGTTAATTTGGTTATTAATATAATTAATTATGCTGATAGTTTTCCTAATATTGAACCAGCCCTGCATTCCTGGTATAAATCCTACTTGGTCATAGTGTACTATCCTGAGGATGACTTTCTGTAATCTCATTGCTAATATCTTATTTAAAATTTTTGCATCAATATTCATTAGGGAAATTGGTCTATAGTTTTCTTTCTCTGTTTTCACCCTACCTGGTTTAGCTATCAGCACCATATCAGTCTCATAGAAGGATTTTGGCAGTATACCTTCTGTCCCTATTTTCTCAAATAGTTTGTATAGTATTGGAATCAATTGTTCTTTGAATGTTTGGTAGAATTCACATGTAAATCCATCTGGCCCTGGAGATTTTTTCTTAGGGAGTTGGTTAATAGCTTGCTCTATTTCTTTTTCTGATATGGGGCTGTTTAAATAATTTATATCCTCTTCTGTTAACCTGGGCAATCTATATTTTTGTAGATATTCCTCCATTTCATTTAGATTATCAAACTTACTGGCATAGAGTTGGGCAAAGTAACTCCTAATTATTGCTCTAATTTCCTCTTCATTGGAGGAAAGTTCTCCCTTATTATTCTTGAAACTAACAATTTGATTTTCCTCTTTCCTTTTTCTTATCAAATTAACTAAAGGCTTATCTATTTTGTTAGTTTTTTCATAGAACCAACACTTAGTTTTATTTATTAATTCAATAGTTTTCTTATTTTCAATTTTATTAATTTCTCCTTTTACTTTTAGAATTTCCAATTTGGTATTTAATTGAGGGTTTTTAATTTGTTCTTTTTCTAGTTTTTTTTAATAATAAGCCCAATTCATTGATCTTTTCTTTCTCTATTTTATGCAAGTAAGCATCTAGAGATATAAAATTGCCCCTTATAACTGCTTTAGCCGTATCGCACAAATTTTGGTATGTTGTCTCCTTATTGTCATTCTCCTGGATGAAATTATTGATTGTGTCTATGATTTGCTCTTTCACCCATTCATTCTTCAGGATTAGATTATTTAATTTCCAATTAACTTTTGGGTTATTTTCTCCTGGCCTTATATTGCATGTGATTTTTATTGCATCATGATCTGAAAAGGATGCATTTACTATTTCTGCCTTTCTGCATTTGATTTTGAGGTTTTTATGCCCTAACACATGGTCAATTTTTGTATAGGTTCCATGGACTGCTGAGAAAAAAGTAAACTCCCTACTGTCTCCATTCAACTTTCTCCATAGATCTATCATACCTAACTTTTCTAACAATTGGTTTATCTCCCTAGTTTCTTTCTTGTTCATTTTGTAGTTTGATTTATCTAATTCTGAGAGAGCAAGGTTGAGATCCCCCACTAGTATCGTTTGGCTGTCTATTTCTTCTTGCATCTCTCTTAATTTCTCCCCTAGGAATTTGGATGCTTTTGTACTTGGTGCGTATATATTTAGTATAGTTATTGCTACATTATCTATGGTACCCTTTAATAGAATATAGTTTCCTTCCTTATCTCTTTTGATTAGATCTATCTTGGCTTTTACTTGATCTGAGATAAGGATTGCTACCCCTGCTTTTTTTTGTTCACCTGAAGCATAATATTTTCTGCTCCAGCCGTTTACCTTCATCCTATATGTGTCACTATGTTTTAGATGTGTTTCTTGTAGACAACATATTGTGGGATTCTGGTTTTTAATCCAGTGTGATATCCGCTTCCGCTTTATGGGAGAGTTCATCCCATTCACATTCACAGATAGAATAACTAATTCTTTATTTCCTGCCATCTTATTTACCCAAGTTATGTTTTCCCCTTTCCTTTCCCCTTTCTCCCTTCCCCCCTCCTCAGTACTTTGCTTTTGATGACCCCCTCCCCCAAACAATACTCCACCCTTTAGATCCCTTCTCCCTGTTTTGACTCCTTTCCCCTGATTCTTCTATTTTCCTTCTATTAGTTTATCCCTTTCTTTTCCTCCTTTCCCTCCCACCTCCCTCTAGCAACAGACAAGTTTCTATGTGAAATCAAGTGTCTGATATACACTTTTAGAGACCAACCTGATGAGAGTAAGATTTACACAATGCTCAACTCCCTCCCCTCTTTCTCTCAATTATATTAGGTTTTCTTTGCCTCTTCAAGAGATTTTACCTTGTTTTTACCTCCTTATTTTTTTTTAGATCTTATTTTACCACTTTTCCCCTCTTTTCCCCAGTATGACAACCTTTCCCCCTCTAGTTCTCTTTTTCATATTATCAAAGTAATATCTAGTTAATTATACCCCCAAACTTTAAGTATCCCCCTAGTAGAAATAAAGTTCTCAAGAGTCCTTTCCTTTTTACCTTTTTATGCATCTCTTGAGTTCTGTGTTTGGGTGTCGAATTTTTTGTTCAGATCTGGTCTTTTCATTAGAAATAGGTGAAATTCACCTATATCATTGAATGACCATCTTCTTCCCTGGAGGATAATGCTCATTCTAGCTGGATAGGTTATTCTTGGCTCTAATCCAAGTTCCTTTGCCCTTCAGAATATCTGATTCCAGGCCCTTCGATCCTTCAATGTGGAGGCTGACAGATCGTGTGTGATTCTAATTATTGATCCTCGGTATTTGAATTGTTTCTTTCTAGCTGCTAGCAGAATCTGTTCCTTGGTGCTATAGTCCTGAAATTTACCCACGATATTCCTTGGGGTTTTAATTTTGGGGTCTCTTCCAGGAGGTGATCGGTGAATTCTTTCAATGGTGATTTTGCCTTTTGATTCTACAATCTCAGGGCAGTTTTCTTTCAGGATTTCCTGGAAGATAGTGTTTAGATTCTTTTTTTCATCATTGCTTTCAGGAAGCCCAATAATTCTTAGATTGTCTCTCCTAGATCTATTTTCCAAGTCAGTTGTTTTTCCTAGGAGTTATTTCATATTTTCTTCTAATTTTTCATTTTTTTGTTTTTTGTTTGACTGATTCTTGAAGTCTTATTGAGTCATTCTGTTGAATTTGTTCAATTCTTATTTTTAAAGTGTTGTTTTCTTCAGTTACCTTTTTAAGCTCCTTTTGTAACTGGCCAATTGAATTTTTTTGTTCATTGCACTCTTTTTCCACTTCACTAATTTTATTTTTCAATAAATTGGTGTCTTTTTCATATCTCTTTTGCAGGGCATCATATCCTTCTTGCAAGATATTGTATCCTTTTTGCACTGATTTCAATTTATTTTCCCATTTATCCTCCAGCTCTTTTATTAGATTCTTTAAGCAATCTTCCAGAAAGGCCTTTGGAAAAGGGGAGCAGTGATGGTCCTTAATAACTTCCTTTGGAGTTTTGTCTAAAGGAACCTCAGGATCTGGGGTCATCATTTCTTTCTCTTGATAAAAGCCATCTATGGTGAGAGCTCTCTTTTGCTTCTTCATTTTTTTTTTAGACAGCGTGGATATCTCTTTAAGGTAAGGAAAAAAAAAAAACGGCGGCTGAAAGGGCAGCTGAAGATCTTTGCCCTGGGGCACTTAGGTGAATTAATTTAAGGTGCTGGGCCGGTGGGGGCTAGGACTAAGTCCGAATTACTCCTTAAACAAGGCAAGTCTGCCAGAACACCTGCCCCCAATCAGGGCAGAGTGTCCCGAGTGCCTCAGATAAACTCCAGGTGTTTGGAATTTGGAGTTTGGAGTTTGGAGTTTCTGCCATGCTGAGCTGAGCTGAGTCCTACCCTCACTTCCGGCCTACACCAGAGTTCTCTGACACCGGAGTCCTCTGTTTATCCCTCTGTCCGAGTTAGACAAACCTGATGTGAAGTTTTTCAGAGATATCTGCAAGCTGTATCCAAATATTTCTGGATTCGTTGACTTGAAGATCAGTTCAGAGGCTTATTTTATTGTTGATTTGAGAGAAGATGGGAGGACGCAGAGAGTCACCTTTTCACTCCGCCATCTTGGCTCCGCCCCCTTGACTTCTCTTAACACCGGACTTTGATGACTGGAGGAGAGTGGGGCTGATGGCTTTGCACACTTAAATCAAAATCACATACAGATCAAGACATCACCCTATGATGTAACTGGTCCTCTTCAAAAATGAAGGATGAACAATGAATCAAGATTGTGAAAACTTTTAAATGTGCACCTCCAAGACATAGCCTTTCTTTCCAATGAATTTAGTGTCTGGATCAGAATCTTTCACTACTCTCCAATTCCCACTGTCATATTAGGAAACTTCAACAGATATATTCAATATATATTTATACATGTATGCATATATATATATGTATATATATTTAATATAACAGAGAGAGAAGAGGAAGAGAAGGAGAAAGAGAGGGAGAGAGAAGAAGAGAAAGGGAGAGAGAAGATAGAGAAGAAAGAGGAGAGAGAGAGAGAAAAGAGAGAGAGAGGAGAGAGAGAGAAGAGAAACAGAGAAGAGAGAGAGAAGAGGAGAGGAGAAAGAGAGAGGGAGAGAGAAGGAGAGAAAGGGAGAGATAGAGAGAGAGAGGGAGGGAGAGAGGGAAGAAGAGAGAGAAGAGAGAAGAGGGAGAGGAGAAAGAGAGAGGGAAAGAGAAGGAGAGAAAGGGAGAGAGGAGAGAGAGAGAGAGAGAGAGAGAGAGAGAGAGAGAAGAGGGAGAGAGAGAAAGAGAGAGAGAGAGAAGAGAGAGAGAGAGGGAGGAAGAGAGATACTCCTTCACACACCCTAACCTGACAGTTCCTCAACCTCCCTATTTCCTCCTACTCATTTCACAGGACCTATTCCTCTATCCCTCCTTAGCTTCACACAAAGGTAGTCATATCCTTGACCTTGTTATCACCCACAAATGTTCCATTTCCATTCCCAGTGAATGGGACCAGGTGGAGATTTCTCAAAAAGTCTATGAGATAAGAGTAGGTCAGACCTTAGGCCTAAGTCTCATGATCTCTATTTCCAGAGCCAGAAGATCTGGCTTTGGGCCTCAGGTTGCAGGAAGTCACATGATCTCTGGGCCTAGAGGTCTCTAAAAGGTTAAGCTACAGGAAGTGATGTGACCCACAGGAAGCAGACAACATTGGTGATCGCTGGTCAAAGATGGTTACTTCCTTTTAGTCTAGCCAATGAAAAGGCTTGGGTCTTGCTATTTAACCCCTGACAAGCTTCTGGCTTGTGGGTAGGAGCTGGGATGCCTCTCCCTGCAGGGACTAAATCAATGCTTCTCTTGGTACCTGAAGACTTCTCTGATTAGTTAATTTGGGAAATTCTGAAATTTCTCTTATGTGATCACATTCTATTGTCATTCCGCCTTTCTTTACTTCTGCCTTGCATACACAGGCCCTGTTCTCTGTCTACACCATGACCTCCAGCCCTTAACTCCTTAGTTCTCTCCCAAGCCATCAACTCTCTACTAGCCTCATTCCCTTCCCTTTGACCCCTTGGTGACCCAGCTGAACTCCAGACTGAATTCTTCTCTAGAGTCCCTCACTTCTTTATCATATGAACAATCTTAGCCTGGAAAGCCTTGGATCACTCCTATAACCCATTGCCTTTCTTCCCACAAATGTGCTGCTGAAGAAAATCATGAAACTTCCGGAATGAGTCCACAACAAATTTTGTTACATAGCCTCAAATGGACCCTCACTGCTGTAAGGCAATCCTTCTATACTGTCCTATCAGTTCACTATCCCACTTACCACAGTGGCTCTTCCAAACCTTTTTATATTTCCTCAAATCTCATATGGGTCCTTCTCACCCCACCCTCTCGATTCAGAACTTTGCCTCACACTTTACCTCACACTTTACTGGAAGAATTGAGACCATTTGTGGTGACCTCCCTCTTTTCCTCTCCTTACCTTCCTCCATCATGCAGATGACTCCTGCCATTATTTCCTCCTTTAGCCCCATGAAGAAGTAGTATTTCTCTTTGCAAAGCATACCCATATATACATATTTATAATATCCGTTTATATATATATATATATATATAAATCCAAGATCCCATTTCATCTTATCTTCTCCAATAAATTGCCCTTTCATCATCCCTACACTCATATTATCTTCATTCTCTCCCTATCTGCTAGCTATTTCTTTATTATCCACAAATTATCTCCCACACTCTGAAAACTTAACTTGATCCATCCCTGCTTACTATCATCCCATATTTCACTTTTCTCTTGTGGCTAAACTCCTTTAGAAAGCTATTTACCATAGGTGCCACTACTTTCTCTCCACCCATTCTGTTTGCAATCCAGTTTTCAGCCCTTTTCATCCTATCTCCTTTAATGATCTCTTTCTCTAAGCTTTTGTTTCCTTGCTCTCTCCTTGTTCTCTACTATCTCACTGTTCCTTCTTAGTTTCTTTTGCTGGATTTTCATGCCCATTTACCCTGGGTACCCAAGAGGGCTTTGTCCTCCCTCTTATTTAATTCATTCTTCCTCAACAGTCTTTTTTCCTTTTATTTAACTTAATGAGCTCAAATTATCAGGCCTATGGTGAAATTCATTTATCTAGTCCTAACTTATGAGCTGACCTCTAGTCTTTCTCATCTCCAACTGCTTATTGGACATCCTGTAGATATCCCCAAGTGGACATCCTGTGGACATCCCCAAATGGACATCCTGTGGGACATCTTATACTTCACATATCTAAAACTGAACTCATTCTCTTTCCCCTCCAAAGCTCCCCACTTTCAAATGTCCCTATTATGGTGAAGAGTTCCCAAGGTCACACAGCTAGTAAGTGACTGAGGTCAGATTTGAATTCAGGAAGATGATTCTTTCTGACTCCTGACCCAGTTCTCTATCCACTAAATTACCTAGCTGTCTGACACAAAGTAGAAACTTAATAAATATTTATTGTACAAGTGAGTTCACTCTACAATAATCAGCTCTTTGCCATAAAGTCATGTTCTTGCTAATATTTCACACTTGATAAAAAGATGACATTTACATAGCTTTGAGTTTTACAAAGCCTTTAATATATCTTCTCCTTTGATCTTTAAAACAATCCTGTGAAATAAGATGGGAAATACAATTTAATGTTCCATTTGTCATTGAGGAAATAGCATCTGAAAAATGGAGTGATCTAGGTCAGACTAACAAGTCAACAGAAAACCTAGAACTCAACCCAAGTCTTCAGACTCTATTTCCATATATTGCACAATAAGCAAAACAGTACCAAGACCATAAAAAGGCCAAGACGTGCTTTGAATAAGATTATTAAGACAACCTCCAGCAAGATTGCAAGCAGAAAGCAGAAGTCATGGGGGGGGGGGGATTAATAGTTTAAATGAACACAGAGTATCCACAGTGATCTCCTTTCTTCTCTCCCCCCAATGAATATGTTTAGCTTAGAGTAGATTCAGCAGTGGTCCTTGTTACATTGTTCCCAGTTTAAATCAATTCAATGTAACAAGCATTTATGAGCTGCTGCTAAAAGCTACACATCAATGATTACATATATATATATGTATATATATGTAATCTTTGATATATCTACATATATATATATATATGTAAAATAGCCCCTGCCTTCAAAAGGCTTATGTTTTATTCCAATTTTGCTCCTTCTCTGGGTTTCATTTCCGTCCATAATATTCATCATCCCTATAATTGTCTAGAGGCTTTATTAGAACAAGAAAATGTCAGTCTCCACCCATCAAGGAACCTACAGCCAGACCTGTTTAGGCAGGTGGCAAAACAACTCATAGTTAGACTTGTATTTATCTTCCCAGTGCACCTGGTCATGGCTAAAGGCAGTAGGACTAGGGTTGGGATGAGCACATTTATGTTAGTCTGACAGTATATGTGCTTATTATGAATAAAAGTGCCCTTGAATTGGTTTTCAAAGGTTTAGCCCCTCACTCCAACTGCTGATTTGGTGTTGGAAGTGATAGTAAGTCAAGTTCTTCCAGCTGAGAGTTCTAAGAGGATTTTCTAATTCCTCCGTGAATAATAGGATCACTGCTCAGCAATAAGCTTGGAAACTAATAATTGTGTCCAAGACAAAAAGGAATTTAGTATTTAGTGTGACAGGTCAAATAGTAGGAAGTAACTTTCTATTTGCATGCTCTATAGTAAGAGAGAAGAGGACACTATGATGGTCTCTAAGGGAGTCCTGCTGAGGTGGTAATCTAGTGGAGACATCAAATACTTTAGAACTGGCATTATGCCTGATCTTAGAGTCACAAGGTTTCTGGAGACAATAGATCCTTCACAAGCTTGAAGCTCTGCTTAGGGAGAAATTGAAGCACAGAGAGAAATAGACTGGTCACTATGGAATACCTAAGACTATCCACTGGGGAACAAACTTACCTCTAAAAAGAAGTTTTTGGTTTTTTTTTCAATTTTCTTTTATGTCTAATACTTGGTATATTGTAAGCACAATGACACTTAGGTGACACAATGGATAAAGGCTGGACTTAAAGTCAGAAAACCTCATATTCTTAAATTCAAATCTAGCCTAAGTCTCTTACTAGCTGTGTGACCCTAGGCAAGTCACTTAACCCTGTTTGCCTCAGTTTTCTCATCTGTAAAATGGGTTGGAGAATGAAACCACTTCAAATGTCCACACTTATACAATATTGTGTGGTTCTGAACATCACACTAATCCTAGCAAGAGGTGGTAAGCACCTGAATTAGGATAGTCTATGTCAGTACTGAGAAGAGGTTCAACTTGAGCTATATTGTGGGAATAAAATTAATTCTTGGCAACCGATTGGATGCAAAGAGTAAGGTAGAGAGAATAATAAAAGATGTGTCCTATTGTGCATACTTGGGTAATTAAAAGAATGGCAGTTCCCTTGACAAAAATAGAAAAGTTAGGAAGTGGGGAGGGTTTGGGGTAAAAAGATAATGAGTTGGGTTTGGAACTCTACTTCTGATTTCTGTGGGAAAAGAGTGTGGGAGAAGAGAGAAGGATTTATGCTAAATAAGAAGATGAAAAATTGTGTAGGTGATTTGGAGAGGTTGGAACCAGAAAAGAAAGCTACAGATTAAAGTGGGGAAGTAGGAATTTGTGATAATAGAGAAAATTTGAAAAGCAACAAATTCCAGGTAGAAATACTGGTCGAATTCTACTTCTGGCTTCTATGAGAAAAGACCGAAGGAGAAAGAGCAGATTTAAGGATTTTGGAATAAAGACCTATTAAAGGAACATCAACAAGGAAAAGGAGAAAGTAGTTGGCAAGGCTAGGCAAGAAAAAGATGAACAATTGGAACTAAAGTAAAATGATAGAATGAATTGGTGGGTGGAGCAAATTGGTTTAATGAATGGATTTGTTTTCCTAGGAAGGAAGATGTAGTTGTTGAACTGTTTTCAGGACTAAGGAAAGGAATTTGGGTGGGGTTGTTAAGTATTTAAGGGCTGCTAAGTGTCCACCAGAATTCTCTTTCTTCATTAGGCCTTCAACTCTTTCACTTTCCAAATCTTCCTTTGAACACCTTCACTTTCTCCAGGAGGAGCAAGATCAGCCTGCTTTGGGATAACAGTTACTTAGCTGTGGCAGGAAATAAAGCATCACACATACTTCCAAATTTTCTCCATCCTTTATAGTAGTTGAGATTTTTAGTCTGGTTCTTATTTTTAAATTACTAAGAATACTTTTAAAATACCTCAGCACTGAGATATTTTAAACTTATAACTTTTTAAATTTTAAACCAGCTAAAACTTTCACTACCCATTATCAACAAGCTAGACATTTGTTCTTCAATTGTTTCAGTCATGTGCAATTCTTTATAACCCCATTTGGGGCTTTCTGGGTAACAATACTGCAGAGGTTTGCCATTTTCTTCTCCAGTTCACTTTACAGATGAGAAACTGAGACAAATTGGGATAAAGTAACTTGTATAGGATCACATAGTGAGTGAATATGTATTTGAGGGCAGATTTGAACTCGGGCAGCACAGTGAAAACAGTGCTGGGCCTGAAGTCAGGAATCTTTGTGAATTCAAATCTTGCCTCAGACACTAGCTGTGTGACCCTGGGCAAGTGAATTAGCTCTATTTGTCTCAGTTTCTTCATCTGTAAAATGGGTCAGAGAAGGACTTGAGACTTTATAACACAGCTACTGTGGGAGGCCATTATTATTGCCTTGAACAGAAGCAAAATATTAGAGAGAGGGAAAAAAAAACTTACAGGTTTTTGTGTAGGGGCCTACACAAAAGCCATATGGAGCAGTTGCAAAATGGTTATAGATGTCCCTGTTACTGAGAATGAAACTAGTGGCAATCCTATCTCATTGTTCCTTACATGGTTTTTGACCCTTACACTGAAACTGTCTCCATTCCTCTTTACTTTTAAGAGTTTATTATGATAAATGTGGAAATATGTTTAGAAGAATTGCACGTTTAATTTATATTGGATTACTTGCTGTGTAGAGGAGTGGAGGAGGGGGGAAGGGGAGCTAAGAAGAGAAATTTGGAACACAAGATTTTGTAAGGGTGAATGCTGAAAACTATCTTTACATGTATTTTGGAAATAAAAAACTATTATTAGTTAAATAAATGTTAAAATAATGAGTTTATTACTTTCTGTTTTTGTCAAGTGTTTTCAAAAAGAAACCAGTTTCCCTAAAATATCATTCACTATTTTTATGTGTCCTGGGGATATAGATATTCATTGATATTGTATAGCTCCCCAAAACAAAAAACAAAAAAAAAAAAAAAGCAATTAAATATGGGCAATTTGGATATAGGATAAGTTTGCAGTTTTCTGGTAAAAGGTTTCAAAACCAGTAGGAATCAGCCTGACCGGAATCTGTGATTTCCTTTCCATTATCTCTCCCTTTGTTGTTGTTTATTCACATTAAACTCTGTGATACTAATATAGTCCTTGGACTTGACAAAGACAAAGGAGTGTTTTTGCCATTTCCTTCTCTAACAGATTAAAGTGACTTGCCCAGTTCCATACAGCTCATAAGTGTCTGAGATTAAATTTGAAAATTTGAAAACAAATTTGACTCCATTGCTCTATCCACTGAATCATGTGGCTGCCTTCTTTCTCTCCCTAGGCAGATTTAAAAGAGCCTCCTTCCTCCAAGGAATGGAATAAGATAGGTTTTGGGAAAATCCCCATGAGAGAAAAACCACATCCACAGGAATACAGACCTGAAGACCAGAGGAAAAAACCAGGGCACAAATGAGGTAAATTACTAAAGATAAGGAATATAGCCAATGACTCCCCAACCCCTGCTAGTCAGCATTGCTTCCCCCCAGTTTCAGATTGTTAAGAAAATATCGTTCTGATTTTCTCTCCCAACATGATTCATTAAAGAATGTATATTTTTAAAGTTAATATGCACATAAAAATAATAAAACAATTTTTTTAGAAAAGAAAGCATTACTAAATAAAACAAAGCTGAGACTTTTAGGAGGGTGGAGAGGGGTTTGTGGTGGAGAAGAGGAGGTGTGACTACTTGGAAAATTAGAGATGGATGAATATCACACTAAAGAGACAGGGAAATAAAAACAGCTTTGCTTAAAAGGGAGCCAGATGCCCTGAGGAGGGACACTACTGATAAAGTAAAGTTACCAAAGCTATCAGGTGAGATGTCATCCAATATAAATGGAAAAGTGTCAGCCAATAAATGCTTATTAACTGACTACTAGTAGTTGCTGATTCTCTGCATTGGATTTCTGAGGCAACAACTTGTAGAGCTAACAATTTTAAAAAGAAGATTTGTAACCTCACCTGCCCATATATTCAAGATATACCAAGAGAAGCTTATCAGAACAAGTGCCTACAATCCACATCTGGTGAGTTAGGTGGTATAAAGAGGAACCAAAAAATTGTTGTCAAAATGATTATGAAGTTTTGGACAAGAAACTGAAGGGAGGGAGGGAGACTGGGTGGTTGCTTGGGACCCCTAAAGCTGAGCCAGGTCCTACTAAGAACTCAGGATCATTAGACTTCTCAGACTGACAAAGTCACCTCCAAACATGTCCACTTGAGAATCATGTTCAGTCATTTAGGATCAGACCAAAATATACAATTCAGAAAAGGCATCCAAAGGTCCAGGCCTAGATGAGGCCCTTGATTCCAGCTGGCATTTGGAAGCAGTCAACATACTGCCAGCTAGTGTGGAGAAGGGCCATCCATCCTTCATCACTTATGGTTAGTCCCAGAGGTATATATTACTGGAAGGTCTAAGAAAGAGAAATTGGATTTGAGTTACTCCTTTTTGGGGGGCAGCGAGGTGGTACAGTAGATAGAGTATTAGACCTGGAGTCAGGAAAACCTGAGTTCAAATCCCACATCAGATACTGACTAGCTATGTGACCCTATTTGCCTCAATTTCCTCATCTGTAAAATGGGCTGGAGAAGGAAATGATAAACCACTTTGCTCAGTATTTTTGCCAAGATATTTCAAATAAGATAATGAAGAATCAGACACAACTGAACAACAATGCTCCCTTTTTAAAGATTCACTGAACCATCAGATTTTTCCCTCTCAATAAGCTAGCTCCTGAGCTTTTTAGTTCTAATTTGCACAAGGACAACTAGGAGCAGGCAGGGAAGTTCTTTGCATATCTTGTGTTTTCTTTTCCTCAAATAACCTTCTTTTTTATGTAGTCTGTCTCCTGTAATACTAGCACTGTGTCTCCTATAATAGTAGACACTCAAAAAATATTTGCTAAATTGAAGATAGATTATAGATAGAAAAATGGTGTTTAAAAGAATTGTTATAGAGAAGGCAGTTCTGTTGCAACCTCCAATGAGAGTCAAAGGTATAGCCTGTGTCCCAGGATATCCATTCCACTGGCCTCAAGCATCCTCAAACAGCATCCCCAGCTAGGGCCCTTCAGCAAATACAGCAGCATCCTGTCCTTCAGTGAATCACCCAGTCTCTAATAACTGGTGTCCTTATAATGAGATACTGCTGGGACATAGAAGGCTCGAGGTTAGAGAATCTTCAAGTGGTAAGTGAAGCTCTCCACATTGTGGGGTTTCAGTTCTGAGGACATTTATTTTCCTGTTTTTCATTAAGATATGTATTTTCTCTCACTTTCCACCTTCTACTTCAATGGAGGAAAAGAAAGGAAAACAAATTCATTGTAAAGAAAAAAAATATATGTATGTGATACTATTTCCACCTTTTTATTTTGTTTTTTTCTTTCTCATGGCTTTTCCCTTTTGTGCTGATTTTTATTTCTCAATATGACTCACATGAAAAATATGATAAAATGAATGGAGGATTCTGGGAAGACAACAAAATAGGGCAGAAAATTCCAAGCTCTCTAGATTTTCTCCACAAATGAAACAAAACTGCACCTCAAGGTGAACAAAGATAAATGAAAAAAAAAAAGAAGAAGAAGAAGAAGAAGAAGACTTGGGATCTTCCTGAGACAACCTGAGAAAATCCAAAGACAGACCCCAGTCCAGGAATTAACCAGTGTAAAGTGCAAACACCTGCAGGCTAGCTCTGCGGAAAAACAGGGAATCTGGGGCTAGCTGAGTTCAGAGTTAGCTTCATCCTGAACCTCAGGAACTTTCATCTGCTGGACAGTGAAGAGAGTTGGGGTCTGAGTCTGGGAAGACTGAGGGAACTTTTGTTGATTTGGGATTTTCCATTGATCTTTGTTCACCTTGAGGTGCAATTTTGTTTCATTTGTGGCCCACAGCCAGCAACATTCCTTCCTTCCCTCACTGCTTCTGTACTCACCAGGTGTGCTGGTTCCTTCCCACCCAGAATTTCAGCAGCACAGCCTGCTTAGGGGAGGTAAAGGGATTGAAAGAGGGAAAAAAAAGAATAAAATAAAAAGTACACAACAGAGAACAACCTCCAAGGAAAGAAAGAAAATATAGTCATGAATATAACATCTTTTATTATTATACATGCTGTCTTAAAATGGGGATTTATTGTTACATACTTTGAATCCTCCCTGGTGTTCTGCTAAGTACGTAACAATATTTTGTTCTTTTTTTATTTTCCTTTTTCTTTCTTTTTCTATTTTGTTTTTTTTCTTATTTTCTAGTTTGTTTTAAATAAACATGAAAAATATGAATGTACATGTATAACTTTTATCAGATTGAGGGGGAAGATAAGGGAAGGAGGGACAAAAAAAATTAGAACTCAAAATCTTCAAAAAATAAATGTTGGAAACTATCTCTAAATGTAATTGGAAAAATAAGGTGAATATCCATAGCATGTAGACACTGAGGTTATTGGAGACCCTTATGGTTTTGGTTGGACAGCAACATAAAGCTAATGCAAGCTATCAGATTGTGATTCAGAATTTTGGAGAACAGCAGTATCTGCCCTTTACCCAAAGATCTTTGAATGAACTCATCTTTAGCATTGACAAACCTCATAAAGCCCTTACTACAAAAATGAGAATAAAAACAAGGCATAGCCTATAAAAATAGTGTCAAGAATGACACAGTCATCATGAGCAGAGTTTTCCAAAAAAACCAATTTCCATATTCTGGTCATTTTTGCTGATTTACAGGGTTGGGGGAAAGAAGAGGATTAATAAAGGGAGACTACTGTTCTAGAAAGAGACAACTAAAAAACTACTAGAAACAATTCACAATTTTAGCAAAGTTGCAGGATACAAAATAAATCCACATAAATCATCAGCATTTTTATATATTACCAACAAAGTTCAGCAGCAAGAGATACAAAAAGAAATTCCATTCAAAATAACTGTCAATAGTATAAAATATGTGGGAATCTATCTGCCAAGGGAAAGTCAGGAACTATATGAACTAAACTACAAAACACTTTCCACACAAATAAAATCAGACCTAGTCAGTTGGAAAAACATCAAGTGTTCACGGGTAGGCCAAGTGAATATAATAAAAATGACAATACCTAAATTAATCTACTTATTTAGTGCCATGCCAAATCAAAGACCTAAAATTATTTTACAGATCTAGAAAAAATAGTAGCAAAGCTCATCTGGAAGAACAAAAGGTCAAGAATTTCAAGGGAATTAATGAAAAAAATGCTGATGAAGGTGGCCTAGCTGTCCAGATCTAAAACTTTATTACAAAGCAGCAGTCATCAAAACCACTTAGTACTGGCTAAGAAATAGAGTCAATCAGTGGAATAGGATAGCATCACAGAACAAAATAGGTAATAACTATAGCAATCTAGTGTTTGACAAACCTAAAGACCCCAGCTTTTGGGATAGGAACTCACTATTTGACAAAAACTGCTAGGAAAATTGGAAACTAGTATGGAAGAAATTAGGGCTTGACCCATACCTAAGACCACATACCAAGATAAAATATAAATGGGTTCATGATTTAGACATAAAGAGTGATATTATAAGCAAATTAGAGGAACATAGGATAGTTTATCTCTCAGATCTGTGGAGAAGGAAGCAATTTGTGTCCAAAGAAGAACTGGAACTCTTAATTGAACACCGGGTAGATAATTGATTATATTAAATTAAAAAGTTTTTGTACAAACAAAACTAATGCAGACAAGATTAGAAGGGAAGCAATAAATTGGGAAATCATTTTTACATTTAAGGGCTCTGATAAAGGCTCATTTCTAAAATATATAGAGCATTGACTCAAATTTAAAAAAATTCAAGCCACTTTCCAATCAATACATAGTCAAAGGATATGAAGAAACAATTTTCAGATGAAGAAATTAAAACTATTTGTAGTCATATGAAAAGGTGCTCCAAATCACTATTGATCAGAGAAATGCAAATTAAGACAGCTCTGAGGTACCACTACATACCTGTCAGATTGTCTAAGATGACAGGAAAAGATAATGATGAATGTTGGAGGGGGTGTGGGAAAACTGGGACACTGATACATTGTTGGTGGAATTGTGAACGGATCCAACCATTCTGGAGAGCAATTTGGAGCTATGCTCAAAAAGTTATCAAACTGTGCATACCCTTTGACCCAGCAGTGTTTCTATTGGGCTTATATCCCAAAGAGATCTTAAAGGAAGGAAAGGGGCCCACATGTGCAAAAATGTTTGTAGCAGCCCTTTTTGTAGTGTCTAGAAACTGGAAACTGAATGGATGCCCATCAATTGGAGAATGGCTAAATAAATTATGGCATATGAATGTTATGGAATATTATTGTTCTATAAGAAACTACCAGCAGGATGATTTCAGAGGGACCTGGAGAGACTTGTATGAACTGATGCTAAGTGAAATGAGCAGAACCAGGAGATCATTGTACGCAGCAACAACAAGACTATATGATGATCAATTCTGATGGACATGGTTCTCTTCAACAATGAGATGTTTCAAACTAGTTCCAATTGTTTAGTGGACCACAACATAGTATCTCAATGCTTTCTGTTGATGTTCATTTGCATTTTATTTTCCTTCTCAGTTTTTTTTTCTTGTAGATCCGATTTTTCTTTTACAGCACGATAACTGTATAAATATGTATCCATGTATTCGATTTGTCACATATTTAACATAATTAACATGTATTATTAGACTATCTGCCGTCTAGGGGAGGGAGTGGGGGAAGGAGAGAAAAATTTGGAACAGAAGGCTTTGCAAGAGTCAATGTTGAAAAATTACCCAAAACATGTTTTGCAAATAAAAAGCTTTAAGAAAAAAAAAGAATTTGAAAAAAAAAAAGAAAGAAAGAAAAAGAAAAAAAGAAAAAAGAAATCTTCTCATAAACCCTAAGATACCTTGGGAGGGTTCAGAGATCCAAAAGAAAAAAAGAAAAATTATAAATAATTTTTTAAAATTATACATGTAAGTCAAATTCTCTCATTGTGTCCATAAGAATATCTCATTCTCTTCATGGGAAGCTCAGATTTACAAACATTAAAAAATTTACAAACATGAGATTTACAAGCATTAAAGATGAAGTAAATGCCAGTTGTTACTATTATTATTAACCAGCAGAGAATAATGCCACTTTAAGGGTAATAGTGTTGTTTTTTTTTTCATTTTTTTTATTAAAAGCTTTTTATTTACAAAACATATGAGTGATTTTTCTACATTGACCTTTGCAAAAGCTTTTTTTTTTTGTTCCAAGCTTTTCCCCTCCTTCCCCCCACCACCCAGATGATAGGTAACCTAATGCATGCTAAATATGATAAATTATATGACAAATCCAATATATGTATACATATCTATACAGTTATCTTACTGCACAAGAAACATCAGATCTAGAAAGAGAGAAGAAAAAAAAACAACCTAAAAAGGAAAATAAAATGCAGGGAAATATTCACAGAAAGCGTTAAAATGCTGTGTTGTGGTTCACACTCAGTTCCCTCAGGCCTCTCTCTGGATGTATATGACTATCTTCATCGCTGAACAATAGGAACTGGTTTGAATCACATCATTGTTGAAGAGAACCATGTCCATCAGAATTGATCATCATGTAGTCTTGTTGCTATGTATGATGTTCCCCTGATTCTGCTGATTTCACTCAGCATCAGTTCATGCAAGTCTCTCCAGGTCTCTCTGAAATCATCCTGCTGGTCGTTTCTTATAGAACAATAATATTCCATAACATTCATATACCATAATTTATTCAGCCATTCTCCAATTGATGGGCATCCTTTCAGTTTCCAGTTTCTAGCCACTACAAAAAGGGCTGCCGCCACAAACATTTTTGCACAGGGTAATAGTGTTTTGATGCATATATTTAAAAAGATATGAGATAACTTTGTTTAGCAGATTTAATTATTAATATCAAAAGAGATATCTTCCAAGACCATACATCTCCCTGTTTTGTATTTGCAATTACTATAAAGTACATCTAATAAACAGTCCAAATGGAAAAAGGATTTCCTATAGAAGGGGGGGATGCTCTTTTTTTCCCCAAATGTTTTATTTTTTCCAATTACATATAAAAACAATTTTTAACATTTCTTTTTAAAAGTAGAAGTGGGGCTTATTAAGATGACGCTATTAGCAAATTATATTTAACTGAGAGAATCAAGGTAAAATTTTAGTCTTATGATTGGGTTCAAAAAACTTTGCAATTCCTAAAGAGCAGTCTGGAGAAAAAAAAAACTTGAGTTTTTAAAGGACCACAGATCACAACAGAATGATATGGAATGTTAAAAAAAAAAAAAAAAGTGAGCTTAGCTTAAATTGAGAAATACAATACATAAGATAAGCAGAGAAGTGCAAATGTGAAGAGATCACTGGGCCTGAAATTAGAAAGAGCTGAATTCAAATCCAGCTTCAGATACTTGGCAAGTATATGTAGTCCTATGTGATCTTGGCAAGTCACTTTGCCTCAGTTTCCTTATCTGTAAAATGATAATAACAATAAGATCTATCTCCCAAAGTTGATGCAAGTCTGAAATGAGATGGGTAATCATAAAATATTTAGCACAGAGATTGGCACATAGTAAGCACTATCTAAATGTTAGCTTTTATTATTAGGAGGAGTAGAAATATGCCAATAAAACTAAGAATTCCAAAGAAAGAGAAAATCATCTTCAGAAATATAAAATTTTCATAAGCTTTGACTACAAATAATTAAAGGATATGAACAGACAATTGTGAGATGAAGAAATTAAAGCCATTTCTAGTCCTATGAAAAGGTTCTCTAAATCACTATTGATCAGAAAAATGCAAATTAAGACAACTCTGAGGTACCACTACACACCTGTCAGATTGGCTAAGATGGCAGGAAAAGATAATGATAAATGTTGGAGGGGATGTGGGAAAACTGGGTTACTAATACATTGTTGGTGGAGTTGTGAACTAATCCAACCATTTTAGAGAGCAATTTGGAACTTTAGCTAAAGGGCTATAAAACTGTGCATATTCTTTTATCCAGCAGTATCTCTACTGAGTCTATATCCCAAAGAGATCATAAAAAAGGGAAAAGGACCTACATGTGCAAAAATGTTGGCAAAAGCCCTTTTTGTAGTGGCAAAGAACTAGAAGCTGAGTGGATGCTCATTAGTTAGGGAATAGCTGAATACGTTATGGTACATGAATGTAATGGAATATTATTTTTCTATAAGAAGGCTGATTTCAGAGACGTCTAGAGAGACTTACATAAAGTGATCCTAAGTGAAGTGAGTAGAACCAAGAGAACATTCTACACAGCAACAAGATTATACAATAATCAATTCTGATGGGTTCTTTTCAACAAAGCGGTGATTCAGGCCAGTTCCAATGGTCTTGTGATAGAGAAAGCCATCTGCATCCAAAGAGAGGACTGTGGGAACTGAGTATGGATCACAACATAGTATTTTTACCTTTGTTGCTGTTGTGTTTGCTTGCTTGTTTTTTCCTTTCTCATTTTTTTTCTTTTTTTGATCTGATTTTTCTTGTGCTGCGTGATAATTGTGGAAATATATATAGAAGAATTACACATGTTTAACCTATATTGGATTACTTGCTGTCTAAGGGGGAGAGGAGGAAAAATTTGGAACACAAGATTTTGAAAGGGTAAAGGTTGAAAACAATTTTTGCATGCCTTTTGAAAACTAATTATTAAATATAAATATGCATATATGTATATATAATTCCCATATCAAAGGAACACTAAAAAGAAATCTTAAATTTAATTCAATTTCTGAAAAGGAAACTAAATGAATTATAAAGAAACTATCAAATTAAAAATTCCAGGTATAAATGCATTAGTAGAATTGTATCCACTTTAAATAGTAATTAATGCCTATATATACTATGAAATTATTTTTAAAATTGAAAAAGAAAACATTCTACCATCTCTTTTTATGAAACAATTTGAGTCTTAATAACTAAAACAGAGAATGATAAAGCAAAGAAAGAGAACTATAGGCCAAAATCATCAACATTGTTGGTTTTAAAAATTTTAAATAAAATCTTAGCAAAAATACTGTTAATAATTTCTTTACAAAATACCATTCATTGTGAGCAAATTGAATTTATACTATAAATACAAAAATGGTTCAACACTAGGGGAAAACAATCACATTAAATATCTTATTCATGGCCAGTATCACTAGATTAAATAGCACATATCAGGGAGTAAGGTATAAGGAGGCTGAAAAGGTAGGATGGGGCTAAGTTACAAATGACTTTGAATGCCCAAAAGAGCATCCTGTACTTCCTCTTGGAGGCAAGAGGAACCCACTGGAGTTTATTAAGTACCGGAGTGACATGAGAAAGCCACTGGACTTTGGTTAAGCGACTTGCCCAAGGTCACACAGGTGGTGAATATCTGAAGCCAAATTTGAATTCAGATCTTCCTGACTCCCGGCCCAGCGTTCTTTTTCCTGAGTTATCTAGGTAGTCATGATTACCAAAAATAAAATAGGAAACTTCTACAACATAAAATTGAAAAGCTTCTGCATGAACAAAACTAATGCAAATAGCATAAGTAGAAAACTAGTTGACTGGCCAAAAAAAAAATCTTTGTATCAAAATGCTTTTATGAGATTCTGATATCCAAATTATAGAAAAAAAAAAGAACAAATCTATTGGCAAATCTACACTCAGAGAGAGGACTGTGGGAACTGAATGTGGATCACAATATAACATTCTCACTTTTTGGTGTTGTTTACTTGCATTTTATTTTCTTACTCATTTTCTTTCCTTTTTGACCTGATTTTTCTTGTGCAACAAGAGAATTGCATAAATGTTTACACATATTGGATTTAACATATATTTTAACATGTATAACAAATATTGGATTGCTTGCCATCTAGGGGAGGGAATGGGGGGAAGGAGGAGAAAATCTGAAACACAAGGCTATGCAAGGGTCAATGTTGAAAAATTATCCATGCATATGTTTTGAAAATAAAAAACTTTAAAAAATAAATATTTGTATTTGTGATTATAATACTTAGTTTGCTATCAAAGCTTAGCAAGTAAAATAAAATATTAAATATATCACTTCCTTTTTTATAAAAAAAGATATGATTATCAAGCAAGTACTATATTAAATTATATTTTGAAATGTAAAAAAAATTTATTGGCAAAAACCATTCTCTAATTTATATGGATAAATAGTTCTCAAAAGAATTGCAATCTGTTAACAACTGATAAAAGAATGCTCTAGATTGCTTATAATAAGAGAAACGCAAATTTTGACTAAAAAAAAGCCTTTACTTATACTCAGAACATTGGCAAAGATGACAAAAGATGGAAATAGCAAATGTTGGAGCATTTCCCCTTGTCTTTCCACAAGTCTTCCACCTTTCCAAGTTATCCTTCATTAATTTTTTCACCATGCCCTTTGCTCTCCCTAACTTTTGGAAAAGATCTCATTTCATAATTCATTGAAAAAATTGAGATTTTTTATTCAAGATTCCTCTTCTTTTCTCCTGATCTCACACCCATCAGGCATCTATTTTCCTCCAGTAAACCCACTTTGATTCTTATCTCTGAAAAAGAGATGCACATGTATTTTCTACAAGAAATTAACCCAATCCACTGTCATCCTCTCTTATTTGCAATCTTTTCCTATCTGCTGATATCTTTCATCCCACCTACAAATACATCCATATTTCTCTCACTCAAAATCAGTATTTCCCCACTAGCTGTCTTCCATAACCTCCTTGTGAGAGCCTCTCTTCTCATTCATTTCTAAACTATCTGCCATCAGACCTACCCTAATCATTCAACTGAAACTGCCATCTCTAAATTACTAATAATATATTAATTATCAAATTAATTATACCTGTTTAAAGTCTTTATCTTTCTTGATCCTATCTGTAGCTTTGATACTGTTGATTACCATTCCTCTAGGATACTTTCTAACTCAATTTTCTTGATACTGCTTTCTTCTGGTTCTCTGCTGATGATCTTATTGCTCCTTCTCACAGTCTCCTTTGCTGGGTCAACTTCCAATTCATGTTCACTAACAATAGGTATCCCTTAAGGCTCTGTCCTAAACCCCATTCTCTTTTCTCTCCATAATATCTCCTTTGGCGATTTCATCAGCTCCCATAGTTTAAATTATTTTCTCTAGGCAGATGATTCCCAGATCGATCCATCCAGCCCCAGTCTCTCTCCTATGGTCCAGTCACAAATAACCAACTACTTTTTATACATCTCAAACTGTATATCTCATAAACATCTCAAATTTAACATGTGCAAAAAAGAACTCATAATCTTCTCCAAACCCTCCTCCCTTCCCAACTTTACTGTTCTTGTTGCTCTTTCCACCTTGAATCTCCATTTCCATCTCTCTGTCACTGTCTCTGTCATCTCTGTCTGTCTCTTGTCTCTGTCTCCATCTCTCACACACTCACACACTCATCACCTTTGGCCTAGACTATTATAAGAGCTTTATGAATAACTAATTTATTTCTGAAATTATAAAACAGGGCAGTAACTCCAGGTTCTTTGTGTCCTTACCAAAAAAGATCACAATGTGAATGGGAAGTGAAGTTACAATCACACTTTTAATGTCACAGGGGGTATAGGAACAAAAAGAACAAAAAGTACAGAGAAAGTCACTGAAAGGCACAGCAGCAGATGCAAAAGATATTGTGATAGGATAGGGGAGGCACAAAGAGAGTCATTCATATAACCATGGATTAGAGTTGGGGTCACTTGGCAGTGTGGACCCAATAAAGATGGAAGAATCCTTGGAAGACATAAATCTGAGATCTTTTCTAGGGTGGGGATAGACTAACATTTATTTATTAGCTCATTGTTACACCCAAATCATCTCAATTATGTTGGTAAAATTTTTGGCTGGTCTTACTGTAAACAGCTAGAATTTGAGATTTGCATATCATAGGAACAAAAAGTCCTAACAACAAAATCTAGATGATTTTCTCTAATTCAGCGCATAATACTAAGATTTGATTTGGGGGTAATATATAATTTTTAAATCATCACCCTTTGATCATTGAGCTTATTTGTACATGACTTCTAGGTTCTTTGAAATCTTACTTGCTGCCATACCACTTAATTTTTGCTGTTTAGTCATTTTTGAGTCATGTCTGACTCTTTGTGACCCTATTTGGGGTTTTCTTGGCAAAGATACTGGACTGGTGCTATTTCCTTTTCCAGGCCATTTCAGATGAGGCAAACAGGTTTAAAGGGCTTGCCCAGAGCCACACAGCTAGTAAGTATCTGAGGCTAGATTTGAACTGAAGAAGAGGATTCTTCCTAATTCTAGGCCCAGCAGGAGTCCACCATGACATCTAGCTGTCTGCTTAGAACTTTGACAACTAGAAAATTCTCTAGCAAATTCTTTTTATTCCTAACTGAATTGACAAAACTCAGGTGCAATTTTTACTTGTTTAATGTATTTCATGGAACTACCTAGGTGTAGCTTTGAACACTGAAGAAAATTGTAATTGATTCAGTATATAATTTATCTTCATTTGCTTTTGATGAGTTTTAGGAATGACCATTTGAGATGGAAATTCAAATGATAGAACACTTGTAAAGAAATATAGCATCCTAGGATCATAGATACTGTATACATAAGGGACTTTAATGGTCATCTGGTCAAGTCTGTTCATTTTACAGACATGGAACCTGAACCTTCAAAAAATTAAATACCATGTCCAAGGTCATATTGGTAGTAAGTGACAAATTTGAACTCGGATGATTTGTCTCTAAACACAGCACTTTTTACTCCTTATTACTGATTCTCATAATTGCATTATTTTTAAGTAGCTTGAGTTTTGTTGCAGATAACAGGGAGAGAGACTGGATCTGTGGTATAAGGAATTCCTGCATGAGGAAACTCCCTCTAGCAATGAGTTTAGCACCTTCTCTACAACTCATGGCTTTGGGGGCAGTGGGTAGAGCACCAACCCTGGAATCAGGAAATTGCTATTGTTCTTCACTTGTTTTTCAGTTGTGTCCAGCCCCATCTGGGGTGTTCCTGGAGCTGTTTGACATTTCCTTCTCCAGTTTATTTTATAGACGAAGAACAGAGGCAAACTGGGTTAAGTGACATAGCCAACGTGACACAGTTAGTAAGTGTCTGAGGCCAGATTTGAACTCAGGAAGATAAATCTTCTCGACCGCAAACTTAGCACTCTATTATCCACTGTGCCATCTAATTGGCCACTTAGCTGCCAGGAAGACCTGAATTCAAAGCCAGCCTCAGATACTTACTATCTGTATGATCCTGGACAAGTCACTTAACCTTGTTTGCCTCAGTTTCACCATCTGTCAACTGGGGATAATAATAGCATTTATTTCTCAAGGTTGTTGTAAGGAATGGATGAGATAATAATTGTAAAGCACCTGGCACATAGTAAGTATTAGATAAATGTTAGCTATTGTTGCTATTGTTAATAATAATAATGCTATTATTATTATTAATTATAGAGTTGCCTATAACAGTGACTTGCCTGAGATCATACAGATAGTACATGTAAAGGCTGGATTTGAGCCCAGCCTTCTTGGTTTGAAGGCTACCTCTCTCCTCTCTATTCCTGTGCTTTCTCTATTTCAGATGAAGTATCACCAAATAGACACAATTGTTTTCGTAACAAGATAAATTCCTTTCCAATAATTTTAGCGGCTTGTCTTTCAATAAAATGTTAATATCTTCAAAAACAATTTCTTTTTGAAATGGGCCAAATATGCATGCCAGAGTCACAAGAGCTGATCAGCAAATTCTTTCTTCACTTTGTTACAAATATACACTCTAGCTCTGACCAGGTCAAATGATCACAAATTACATGGTTGTTCAGTCATTCAATCACGTCCATTTCTTCCTTACCCTATTTGGGGTTTTCTTGGTAAAGATACTAAAGTGGTTTGCCATTTCCTTTTCCAACTCATTTTAATTGTAGCAAACAAGGTCACACAACTATCAAGCATCTGAGAGTACATTTGAACTCAATAAAATGAGTCTTTCTAACTCAAGACCTGGCTTTCTATCATCCATTATGCAACCTAGCTGCCCCCAAATTATATAGTAATAGACTAAATTAATGAAGTTTTGCTGGATTTAAATTTGAATATCAGCATCTCAATTTTCTCATCTTTAAGATGCTCAGAATGCCAGGAGGCCTTAGGGAATGGGCTTTCTTATTAACGAGAAATGCGCGCTTTAACGTTAACTCTTTTTTTAAAATCCAGAATTTAGCTTTTTTTATTTTTCTTTTTTATGATAGCTTTTTATTTTTTCAAAATACATGCATTTTTTTTCAGCATTCAGTATGGCAAAATCTTGTTGAACATTAACTCTTAGAGTACAGAGGCCTAACTTTGGATTGCTTTACTCTGCTATAACTAACTGTACACTAAATCTCTATTCAATAAATATTCAACTAAATGAATTCAAGAATCATTAGCTCCCACATCCTGCAAGGATCTCCACTAGGTTCTGGGATATAAAAACAAAAGGAAAGAAGAGTTCCTGCCCTCAAGAAGATGAAATTCTAATTCACCAGTGGATAATGTTGGTAGTGACAAAGATAATAATAAATATAAATTTTATAACAGAAAAACAACTCAAACAGTGGAAGAATAGAATGGACTGGGGAGCTGAAGAAGTAAGTCATCTGCCAGGAAAACCCAGTTCAAAGCCTCAGATACTTGCTAGCTGTGTGACCCTAAACAAGTTACCTAACTCAGTTTGCCTCAGTTTATCCATCTGTCAAATGGGTATAATAATAGCACCTCTCAGGGTTGTTGTTAGGAACAAATGAGAAATAATTGTAAAGCACTTAAGCACAATGCCTGGCACAGAGTAAGTAATATATAAATATATGTGTATGTGTGTGATATATATATATGTATGTTAGCCATTATTAAATTGTGTTAAGTGGCTAATGCCAGTTATTCTGCCTTTGAAAAGAAAACTGTGTCCTATGGGGGTTCAGAAATTATGACTCACTGTGGCTCTAGTCCCTATCTCTATAACTGCAATAAAGCTCAAGCTACTTAAAAGTAATAGAATTATAAACATCAGTACCAAGTAGTGAAATATGCTATAGAGACAAAGCATCTAATTTCAAATCTATCACTTACTACTTGTGTGACCTTGAACAAAGCAAACATAGAAATGGGCTGCATTTGCCCTGTTCCTCCATTATTGGTTCCTCTCCCTTTTTTTCCTACTACATTGAACATATGGAATATCTTTTTTTTAATTAAAGCTTTTTATTTGCAAAACATATGCATGGGTAATTTTTCAACACTGACCCTTGCAAAGCTTTCTGTTACAAATTTTTCCTTCCTACCTCCCTCCCCCTTCCCCTAGATGGCAGGAAGTCTAATACATGTTAATTATGTTAAAATATTTGACAAATCGAATATGTGTATATAAATATATATATATATATATTTATATAGTTTTTTATTTTATTTGCATAACACATGTGTGGGTAATTCTTCAACATTAACCCTTACATAGCTTTCTGTTACAAATTTTTCCCACCAACTCCCCACTCCTACCCTAGATGTTATCTTGCTATACAGGAAAAAAAAAAAACCTGAGAAGGAAAACATAATGCAAGCAAACATCAATAGAGAGTGTGAAAATGCTACATTGTGGTCCAGACTCAGATCCCACAGACCTCTCCCTGGGTGTATATGGCTTTCTTCGTCACTGAACAATTGAAACTGGTTTGAAACATTTCATTGTTGAAGAGAGCCATGCCCATCAGAATTGATCATCATATAGTCTTGTTGTTGCCATATACAATATTCTCCTGGTTCTTCTGATTTCACCCAGCATCAGTTCATGCAAGTCTCTCCAGACCTCTCTGAAATCATCTTGCTGGTCATTTCTTATAGAACAATAATATGGAATATCTTTTTGGAGGATGCAATAAAGATTAAGTGACTTGCTGAGGATCACATAAGCAGTAAGTATCTGAGGCTGGATTTGAATTCAGGTCTTCCTTAACTCCAGGACTATTGTTCTATCCACTGCACCAGCTGCCCCTGTGAAATATCTTTTAAATAGTAATATGTATTATGTGAAATAATATAATGCCAATTTAGAACTTCTGCTCTCAAAGCTCCCTAGGGAGATCAGTAATATAGTAGATAAAGTACTAGATCTGGAGTTAAAAAGACTTGAGTTCATATGCCCAAAAAGTTATCAAACTGTGCACACCCTTTGACCCAACAGTGTTTCTGTTGGGCTTATATCCCAAAGAGATCTTAAAGGAAGGAAAGGGACCAACATGTGCAAAAATGTTTGTGGCAGCCCTTTTTGTAGTGGCTAGAAACTGGAAACTGAATGGATGCCCATCAATTGGAGAATGGCTGAATAAATTATGGTATATGAATATTATGGAATATTATTGTTCTATAAGAAACCACCAGCAGGATGATTTCAGAGAGGCCTGGAAAGACTTGCATGAACTGATGCTAAGTGAAATGAGCAGAACCAGGAGATCATTATACATGGCAACAACAATACTATATGATGATCAATTCTGATGGACATGGCTCTCTTCAACAATGAAATGTTTCAAACCAGTTCCAATTGTTCAGTGAAGAAAGCCATATACACCCAGAGAGAGGGATGTGAAATGTGGACCACAACATAATATTTTCATGCTCTCTATTGATGTTTGCTTGCATTGTGTTTCCTTTCTCTGATTTTTTTTATAGATATGATTTTTCTTGCACAGCAAGATAATTGTGGAAATATGTATACATATATTCAATTTGTCAAGTATTTTAATATAATTAACATGTAGTAGACTTCCTGTCATCTAGGGGAGGGGTGGGGACTAGAGGGGGAAAATTTGTAATGGTAAGCTTTGTAAGGGTTAATGTTGAAGAATTACCCATACATATGTTTTGAAAAAAAAAAAAAGCTTTAATAAAAAAGAAAAGAGTTGAGTTCAAATTAAACCTCAGATACTAGCTGTCTCATTCTTGCCAATTCATTTGACCTCTGTCCACTTGTTTCCTCATCTATAAAATGAGAGTAATAGTCATACCTCCCTCATAACTACCTCCCAAGGTTGTTGTGGTAATAAAATGAATTAATATTTATAAATTAGCAAATCCCAAAAGTGATCACATGTATTCAAATCCCAAGTTTGTTGTTATTAAGTCATTCAGTTTTGCCCAATTCTTTGTGACTCCATGGATCATAGCACATCAGACCCTTCTATCCTGCACTGTCTTCCTATGACTTTCCAAGTTCATGTTTGTTGCTACTATAATACCATTCATCTCATTCTCTGACATCTCCTTCTCCTTTTGCCTTAAATCTCTCCTAACTAACAGCAGCATCTTTTCCAGTGAGTCTCATCTTCTCCTTATTTGGCCAAAGAATTAAAAGTACTTCAGCTTCGTTATTTGTCTTTCCAGGGTTGGGTCACTTATTTATTTATTTGTTTGTTTATTTATTTATTTATTTATTTTTGTTTATTTTTGCTGTTAATTCCTTTAGGTATTGATTGATTTTATCTCCTTGCTATTCAAGGAATTCTCAAAAGTTTTCTCTAGCACTATTATTGGAAAGCATCAATTCTACAGCTCTCAGCTTTCTTTCTAGTCCAACTTTCACAACCATACAATGGTACTGGAAAAATCATGGCTATCCCAAGTTACAGTTATGTAAAGTATGATCATTGGTTCCAGCCCAATGGAAACATGCAATGAGAATTCAAGTAATGAGACCACTTCAGGGGAATTCATTGTTTACATTTGTCAGGATCTAAATTCAATTTGAAAAACAATAACCATAAGGAGAAGCTTAAAAGACCAAATGTGAAATCACTTTGTCTTCAGTTCTAAGAAGGGTCTTTAAAGGAGTTCATCCCCCAATTTGGTTTATTCCTTTGAGTTTAGTGAGTCTTTGACTTTCTTTGACCACATCATTTACTCATACAGTAGTTCAAGACTTGAGTACAAGTTAAATCCAGCAATTGAAACCGTGTATTTGTGAAGTAGGTGAGTCATTGAAGGAATCCTGCAAAGTGCCTGAGGTGTACTTAGAGAACTATTTCAGCTATTTTAAACCAGGTGTAAACATGGGCAAGTCCTCTGGAAGAGAAAATCCATCCTAGCTTTCTATAGCTTTGTAGAAGGCAATAGAATAAAAGAACTTGAAGGGAGACCTTTAAGTTAGTCTGCCTCCTTTTGTTTTTCAATAACCCAGAAAAAGACCATTTTAATATCTTATGTTTTCATAATGTTTTGTAGTTCATAAAATGTATTCATATATATCAACTCATTTGATCCTCATAACAACCCTGTGAGGTAAGTACTCTAGGTATTATTGTTCCCATTTTATAGATGAAGAGAAACTAAAAGGTTGCATGACTTGCTCAATTTCACATACCTAGTAAATAGCCCAGCCTGAAGTTGTACAAAAGAAGTTTTCTGACTCTAGGTCCATTCCTCTTTGTCTCATACCTCTATGCTTACAGTAATTAAAATAGCTGATATATTTAATTCAAGTTTGTAATTTGTGTTTTTCTTGCTATAAAAGGATTCATCTCCCAACCTCAAATCCAAACAAGTTAAGATTTTGTTTAAAAAAATCAGTCACTTTCATATGCTTTTCTTAGGTCAGGACAAAATAACTAATTGTGGAATTTTAATCCTCCTTGATATTTCTGAAAAGGAAAAATAAACAGCATTGTAAATAGCCATTTAAATCGAACAATGTGGCAGTATGTGTAGTTGAGCTGACTATATTTTCTTAACCCCATTATCCATCAAACCTGAAAAACAGGTCAGTCCCATAGGTATGAGTGGGATGAAAGAAGTGTGACAAACTAGACCAAACTAATTTCTGTAATAACTTAGAGGCCACAATAATAGTGATAGAGAATGGACCTCTAATTTTATCAGTATAAGCATCTCCAGGATGAAGAAACTACTTCTACCAATGTAGATTGGCACATTCTAGTCTTAGAGAGTGGTCTAGAACCCTGAGAGGTTGAATTCCTTGCTCTAGATCAAACATCTAGTAAAGTATCAAATGTGGAACTTAGATTTGAACTCTAACCCAATTGTTCTTGGTTTTGAAGATCATGCTCTGGCCACTGGGCCATGAAGGAAAATAACATAGTCTAAAAATTGACATAAGTCAGCATACCACAATAGCAAAGGAAGAAATGTTCAGGCTATTTCATCCTCCTTTATACCTATTTCCTTGAGTTCTTGGTGTCTTATATTTAACCTGTATCACTGCTTGCTATCTTGGGAAGGAGGAAGATGAGGGAGGGAAGGGAGGGAAGGAGGGAGAACAATTTATAACACAAAGTTTAACAAAAATGATTTTTGAAAACTGCCTTTACATGTATTTCAAAAATTAAAATTTGGAAAGTAAAACTTGAAAAAAATAAAATTGGGAGAAAAAAAAAAAAGAATTCTTGATGTCCTTGCCACTTCCAATAGCATTGAATTCCTGATTTTTATTCACTTTGTCAACAATAGTGCTTTCAGGAAACAAGTTAAAGTGGTAGTTTTATTTCTCTATCAAGTATCTCCTTTATAACACTATGCTGTGATTTAGAACATATAACTTAGAAGACACTCCTTGGATTCACCACAGAACAAAAGATTTTTTAATATGGACAAGGAAAGATCTATTAGCACAGGCAACTCCGCCCTCAAACAATTTCATCCCATTTCACCTCAGCAGCATGGTTTTTAGAAAAAAAAAAAAAGCTGGAGGATCCAGGTTCAAACCTAGACTTTGCTACTTACTACTTAACTGATTTGGGGCAGTAATTTCACCTCTCTGGCCTGAGTTTCATTTCCATTCATTCATTCAATAAGCATTTATTAAGGGATGGGGAATCCCCAGCCTCCAAGAATTTATATTTTAGGAAAAAACAAGGATGCAGATGATCAACCATGATAGCTTTGGTTCTTAGTGGTTCAGTAAACTCTAAAACTCCAAAAAGGAAACGCCATCCGCATCCAGAGAGAGAACCATAGAGACTGAATGTATATCAACACATACTATTTTCACCTTTTTTTTTCTTGTGGTTTTTTCCTTTTAATTTTTTTCTCTCAAAGTGATACATCTGGAAATATGTTAAAAAAAGAAAAAAAGAATGCACATGTATAACAAAAACTGTTTATACATGTAACCATGGAAAATAAAAACAATTTTTTTAAACAAACCAAGTAGGTGGATATGCCAGATAAGTGCAGAGTGATTTGGAGGGGGGTGGGGAGTGGGGGAGGGGGTACCAGCATCTCAAAGAGTAGAATAAGATTCATCAAACTGGAGTAGAAGCTTGAAGAAGTCTAAGGATTCCAAGAGGCAGAAGTGATCAGTGAATGGAATCCAGGCTTTTAGACAAAGATGATTCAAAGACTCTGAGATAGAAGGTAAAATACTGAAGTCAGGGAACAGAAAGTGGGTCAATTTGGCTAGAACATATGTCCAGCAGACAGTTGGGAATTCATTGAACATATAGATTCACTGATTCAGCAAGAGATGAGAAGTGGTATATAGGGAGCCCAGTTAGGTCAGTTTATTAAAACACAAACTGTGTGAAGGGGAGCATTGTACAATAAACCTGGAAAAGGAAACTGAAGCTAGATGGTGAATGCTATTTTTGTTTGTTTGTTTTGGGGAGGCAACTGGGGTTAAATGACTTGCCTAGGAGCACATAGCTAGGAAGTGTTAAGTGTCTGAGGCTGGTTTTGAACTCAAATGTAATCTTTACTCCAGGGCAGGTACTTTACCCGTTGCACCACCTAGCTGCCCAGGAAATGATTTTAAACAGAAATTTTGTATTTAATCCAGGAAGTAATGGGGAATCCCAGATATTTAAGTGGCATGGTCTGACGTGTGCTTAAAAAATGTCCATTTGGCAGCTCTATGTAGGAAGGATTGGAGAGCAGAGAGACTTGACAGAGGGAAGTCAATTAGAAGATTAATTCATTGTCACATAGAGAAGTGATCAAGACCAGAGCCTGGCTAGTGAGTATGTAAATGGATAGAAGAGACTGAGGGAGAGAAAAAGAGTAAAGATGTCTTTGAGGTTTCCACCTTGGGTGGCTAGAAGTATGGTGATACCCTTGATAAATATAAGAGAAGCTATTAAGTCTTTGGAGTTGGATTACATGATTTTGGGGATCTTTTCCAACACTAACATTTAGTAGAGGCTAAGCTCAGCTTCATTGATTTTAATTCAATTCAATAATCATTTATGAAATGCATAACATTTGTGAGCTATAGTTCTGGATGGGCAGCTAGGTAGCATAGTGTATAGAGCACTGAGTCTGAAGTCAGGAAGACACTGAGTTCAAATCTAGTCTCAGACATTTCCTAGCTGTGTGACCCTGAGCAAGTCAATAAATCTCGTTTTTCTCAGTTTTCTCATCTGTAAAATGAGCTGAAGAAAAAAATGGTAAACCTCTCTCTAGTATCTTTGCCAAGAAAACTCCAAATATGAATCATGAAGAGTAGGACACCAATGAAACTTATGAACAACAAACAATTGTTCTAGTTACTTCGGATCTCAAAGGCAAAAAAAGAAACTGTCCACAAGGAGCTTACATTCAATTGAATGGCCTTTGGTATATCATTTCATTCTCTGGGTCTCATGTCTTCATCTATAAAATGACTAAGACGAGAGGGCTCTAAAGTCCCTTTCAGCTCTAAATCTATGATCCTGTGCTGGCTCCTTCTTTGTTCCAACATTCCTATTAATCATGTCACTTCATGAAGGTGGGGAAAACTCCACAAAGTTAAAGGATAAGGTTCTGGGACTTTGAGTAGTCCAGTGCATTACAATTCTATACTATATTGTTTTCTGATTTGGGGGGGGTTCCCCTGAGGAAAGTGTAAAATACATAAAGGTTCGCCTCCAGACCATAGCAAAGGTTTAAAGAGATTCAGCTCATATCATGAAATGCAGTACCATTCATTTTAGACATAATGGAACTAAAGCCCAGAGAAGAAACCTGATTTCACAGCAATGATTGTTTTCTAATAGCATGGTCAGGCAGAATTTGGAAGACTGAGAGAAAGAGAGAAATGTTGTATGCATCCTTTATATAAAATGCTTCTTAGGAAGAGAATCACTTTGATTTTTATAATCTGTCTTGGAAAAGAGTGTTGGAAAATGTAGGCATGCAGCATGAGAGTTGGGCTGAAGAATAGAGTAGAATGAAACATATCTAAGTCTTTCCTGAAATAGCAGGCTAAGAAAGGAAATCTCTCATCAAATCAGTAAGGCTCCAGTGTAGAAGAATTAAATTGAACTTCTTTTCATAATAAATGTATGTATTTTTATATGCGTTTGTATTGTCACCTCCCACTTTCCTCCTAACTCCCTATTGAACAAGTACCAAATAAATAAATAAATGAAATCTTCCTTATAAATATGCAAAATCAAGCAAAAAAAAATTCCCACATCAGCCATGTCTCTGTCTCTCTCTGCACTTTAAGTTTATCTCCTCTCTAGAAAGAGGTGTATAGCATATTTTTTCTTCAGTCTTCTAAATTCATCGTATATTATTGTATTGATCAGAATGTTTAAGTCTTTTAAAGTTGTTTTTCTGTATAACATTGTTCTCTCTCACATACATATACATATACACACAAACACATATCTATTAGTCCAGGTCATTTCATTTTGAATCAATTCAGAGAGGTTATATTATTTCCTGGAACTTTTCATGTGTCATTTCTTTCTCTTTTTTTTTTGAAAATTTTTAAAAGTTTTTTATTTACAAAACATATGCATGGGTGATTTTTCAACATTGACCCTTGCAAAGCCTTCTGTTCCAAATGTTTCTCTCCTTCCTCCTACCCTCTCCCTTAGATGGCAGGTAGTCCATTACATGTTAAATGTATTAAAATATATGAGAAATCCAATATATGTATACATATTTATACAATGATCTTGCTGTACAAGAAAAATAAGATCTACAAGAAAAAAAACAGGAAAACAAAATGCAAGCAAACATCAACAGAAAGTATGAAAATGCTATGTTGAGATCCCACAAGCCTCTCTCTGGGTGTAGATGGCTTTCTTCATCACTGTACAATTGGAACTGGTTTGAAACATCTCATTGTTGAAGAGAGCCATGTCCATCAGAATTGATCATTGTATAATCTTGTTGTTGCCATGTATAATGATCTCCTGGTTCTGCTCTCTTCACTTAGCATCAGTTCATGCAAGTCTCTCCAGGCCTCTCTGAAATCATCCTGCTGGTTGCTTCTTACAGAACAATAATATTCTATGACATTCATATATCATTACTTATTCAGCCATTCTCCAACTGATGAGCATCCATTCATTCAGTTTCCAGTTTCTTGCCACTACAAAAAGGGCTGCCACAAACATTTTTGCACATGTGGGCCCCTTTCCCTCCTTTAAGATCTCTTTGGATCTTGGGCCCAATAGAAACACTGCTAGGTCAAAGGGTATGCACAGTTTGATAAATTTTTTAGCTTTTTTTTTTTCTCTAAAGCAATTGGAGTTGTGACTTGCCCAGGGTCACACAGCTAGGAAGTGTTAAGTGTCTGAGGTCACATTTGAACTCAGCTCCTCCTGACTTCAGGGTTGGTGCTCGATCCACTGCACCACCTAGCTGCCCCAGTTTGATAAATTTTTGAGCATAGCTCCAAATTGCTGTCCAGAATGGTTGGATCCGTTCACAGTTCCACCAACAATGTATCAGTGTCCCAGTTTTCCCACATTCCCTCCAACATTCGTCATTATCTTTTCCTATCATCTTAGCAAATCTAAGAGGTCTGTAGTGGTGTCTCAGAGTTGTCTTAATTTGTATTTCTCTGATCAATAGTGATTTGGAGAACATTTTCATATAATTAGAGATAGTTTTAATTTCTTCATCTGTATTTTGTCATTTCTTATTGAATGATGATGTTCTATTATGTTCATAGTCTACAAATGTTTATTCATTCCCCTACAGGAAAATACTCTTTTGGTTTTTAATTTTTAGCTACTATAGCCAGAGCTAGTTATAAACATTTTTGTATATTAGTCCTTTTCCTGTTTATTTTATCTCTTTGGGTTATAAATAGTGTCATGGCATAGCTAGGGCAGAGTATACAGGTTAAGTACTTTTGGGGTCACTGTCCTAAATTGCCTTCCAAAAAGTATAGACCAATTCATAGCTCTACCAATAGTGCACAAGTATACCTTTTTGCTGATGGAGATAATCTGTTCAACATTGGAATAAATCCTGAGTCACAATTGACCTAATCAAAGATTAGAAGGCAAGTATATCAAATGCACTCCATCCCTTTAAGCAGCAGCAAGACCCAAAGATATCATTGACCCTTGCTTTGACCTTTAAGTAGGGTGGCCAAGGACTCCACCTCAAGAACTAGTGACTATTTTTCAAGGACTGTTGAATAAACTCACCTTTTATTCAGGGACTGATAAATCAACACTACACAAAACACTTGCATAGATTCAACTACAAAGTGTTCCCTAAAGAAATAAAAAACAGGGAGCAGGTAGGTGGAGTAGTGGATAGAGCACTAGCCATGAAGTCAGGAGAACCTGAGTTTAAATCTGGCCTCAAACACTTCCTAGCTGTCACTTAATCCCAATTGCCTCAGGGAGAAAAAAAAAGAAATAAAGAACAATTTATATAGGTGGAGTATTCATTTTGGTTCCATATCAATATAATAAAAATGACAATAATACCCAAATTAATTTACATTTTTAATACTGTACCAAACAAATTATAGAACTCCATAAAATTATAACAAAATTTATTTGGAAAAGTAAAATAGCTAGAATGAAAAAAGAAGTAGTGATAAAGAAAGAATAGGGCATCCAGACCTCAAACTTTAATATTAACCAACCAAATCACCTGATGTTAATTTTAAATAGATCAATAGAATGGAGAAGCTGAAATAATGGAATTTATTAATTCAGTGTTTGATAAACTGGAAAACATAATTTACTTTGTAAAAGACCTATCTGACAAAAATTGGAAACAAATCTGGCACTAGACTTAGGCCAAATTTTATATCATATTTCATGATACATTCTAAATGGACATATGACATTAATATTAAAGATCAAACCTTTAAAAAAAAAAAAGATAAATCACACATCGGTATTGATGAAGCCTGAGACAAGCAGGGAAGGGCACTGATGGGACCATCTTAGCCTTCTGTGGGTCTTTTGTTTTTAAGTAGCTCTTTGTTCAAATGGACTTTTCATTACAGTCCCACCCCAGGTGGAGGTCTCTGAAATTTCACCTTTTCTATATCCAATCTGAAAATCAAGTTATGATGTCAAACTCCCAGTTTATATATCCTCTATTTTAAAAAAAATGTTCATACTGTAGATTTTTGCTAACTCTTTTTAGGGTGCAAAGTCCCTGTTAGGATTAGTCCACCAGTCAATGGCATACTCATTATTTTAGGATTTTAGGATTAGCCCACCATGGTACACTCCCTGCCTCATGGCATCCCTTCCTCCTGGTTAATTTTGAGTTTCACTGGGGAACTTTTCCTTTCCCTTGTTAATTGCCAAAACTCTTTTCCTTGCTACCTTCTATGGATTTAACCTGTTCTTAGCATCGTACTAAAATCTTTACCCCTTGATTTGGAAGATGTTTAAGTTTACAAATTCTTCTGAGAAAACTTGAGACACCAGACTGAAACTCCAATATGCATTGGAGTTCTCACTCCATACTCTTTCATTTGGTGGCTAAACTCAACTTATTGATGGCCCTGTAAAAGATAATCCCCAACCTCAGGAGTACTGCTGACTTAGTTCCACTGATTGGATTCAAAGTCCCTATAATTCTTATTAGTAAAATGCCTAGCCTCAATCTCCTTTCCCTAGCCAATCAATCAGCAAGCATGTGTTAAATTACTATATTAATTTACCATGTGTCAGAATTATGCTAAGTTGTGGGGACATGTGTAATGAGAAGGCATCACATTGATTACTAGAATTTTTGCATTTTGTTCATCTTCTGAGACAAAGAAATATCACATGGTTTTTTTAAATTCTAGTGGGACTTGGAGGGCCCTTGGGGGGAAAAAAAACTGAAAAAGAGCTGGGGAGATGATTGGCTCCCTTGGCTATGCAATGAGAAGCATCTAAAAATGACCTACCCATGCTCTCTCACCTCTTTCCTTCTTCTGTACCTCTCTCTGTATCTCTATTTCTATCTCTGTCTCTTTCTATCTGTCTTTCTCTCTGTGTCTCTATGCCTCTGTGTGTGTGTGTGTGTGTGTTTGTGTGTGTGTGTGTATGGGTATGTGTATGGGTGTGCACTCTCATCCTCCCCAAACCCCCCCCCAATCTCTCTGTGTTTGTAGCTCTGATGTGCGCTGTCTCTCTCTCTCTCTCTCTCTCTCTCTCTCTCTCTCTCTCTCTCTCTCTCTCTCTCTCTCTCCCTTTTTCTCCCTCTCTCCACTCCTTCCTCTCTTCACTTCTTCCTTCCTCCCTTTTCCCCCTCCTCTTTCGCCTCATCACTTCTCTCCCTTTCTCTCTATCTCTGTCTGTCTCTTTTCTCTTCTTTCCCCTCCCTCTTCTTTTCCTTTTCCCCTTTATCTTTCTCTCCACCCTCTCCCTACTCCCTTTTTTTCTCTCTCCTTGGTTTTTCCAACTCTTTTTCAAGCCTTTTTCAAGGGCTCTTCAATTCCCACTCCCAACCTAAAATCACATGATATTTATTCCCTTTCCACCAGAATTGAACAAAAACTCAGAAATTCCAGCAATCTGGCATTATTCTATTACACAAAAGGTGTTTTGCATTGAAAGGCAAAGGCACAAAACAGTCCTGTCTTCAGGGTCAGGGACATAATTATGCAAGTTCCATTCCTCCCTTCCCCTTCTACAACTGTGCCCTATTATTCCACTGTACCTTCTGGAATTCCATTTATCTTGTTAACAAACTACCCTTCATTTTAGATCTATGTTCTCCTCTTAGATATTTCTTTTTATTTGTTTTGTATTTAATTTTGTGGACATGAGCTCTGATGTTACAGGGGAGCAGGACAATGGAGTTACCAACTGGGAGAATTTCTGAGCCTCACATACTGAGGCTTGACATACCAATGATTCTTTGCAAAGTGAACTTTAGATGAACTTGGAGATGGCTGAAGAAGTCTGACCATCCTTGAACTCCTCAGGGCTGCCTTAAGCAGCAGCTGCAAATTTGGGACTTTCCAAACACCTCACTCTTTGGCTTATGGTATCTACAGATGTCTTTTCCCTTAAATATCCTTCCCACTACTAAACTTCTAAACGCTATATTCTTTCACCTAATTTTTTTCTCCCCTTTGAACAACTGAGGAACTTTCTACCTGTCTTCTCCCTTGTAGAATGTTCTCTCTCCTACAAGTGTTTTTCTTGGACAATAAATACATTTAATTGGCATATTGAACTCTGTTTCATTTCAGGTCTTTTTATGGGCCTGGGGGTCATTTGTTAACATTTTTAGATTTACATGTTCTTCCCTTCAATAGAAAGTAAATTTCTTGAGAACAGGGATGTTTAATTTTTTTTGTTTTGTAATCCCAGTAATTAATATAAATGCTCAGAACATAGTAGATACATAATAAAAACTTGTTGTCAAATTGAACTGGGTGATTTCTTTTATTTTGTTGTAACAACTCACATGCCCTTATAATTCTTATGTGTGCAGTCAGACCAGAAAAAGAATCCATTTGTCCCTTATTTTCTAAATACACTCTGTTCTGGTTTAGCAGTTAATCAAAAAGCAGAAAAAACAAAACCACGCAGCAAGAAGATCATAAACAATCATAAACTTGCCCATGCTCTCAAGTAGGGAGGAAGGCCCAGGGGATCACTGGAGCTAATTCAAACTCTGAAAGAGCTGATAGTTATACTTTAAGCACAAACTTATTTCTCAGAAATCAGCAAAGGTTACAAATAAAGGCTTGACTTTTTCTTTCGTTGATTATCTAGACTTTAAAAAGTGATAGAGAAAATATAAACTATGCCAATTAATAGTGGGTCTTGTGTACATTTTTTCCCCCAAGATAGCTGTTAAACATTATTAACCTACAAAGATCCTTTCATTCCATATCATGAGCACTTCCAGAAGGAGACTCACCAAATGTATATGACCCCAGACTCATTGACCATACCTTTGTTACAGCAAGTTCCTAGAAAGTATGTTTAGAGGACAGCTAGGTGGTGAAGTGGATAGAGCACCAGCCCTGAAGTCAGGAGAACCTGAGTTCAAATCTGGTCTCAGACACTTACCACTTCCTAGCTGTGTGACCCTGGGCAAGTCACTTGACCCCAATTGCCTCAACCAAACAAAAAAAAGAAAAGAAAATATTGTTTAGAAGTATTGCACATACTTAACCTATATCAAATTGCTTTCTTTTTGGGGGGAGAGAGGGAGAAAAAATTAGAAGGCAAAGTTTTATAAAAATATATGTTGAAATCTTTACATGTATGTATGCTATATCTTTACAAATATTTGAAAAATTAAATACTATTTAAAAAAAAAGAAAGTTCCTAGATTTATGTTAAAAGGGATATTTGCGACTATCTGTTGCAGTTCCCTCATTTTGCAAATTATTTGAACTTAAGGAACTTAAACCCTAAGAAAAAAAGGAAGGAAATAAGCACTTATTAAGCACCTATTATGTGCCAGAAAGTGTGCTAAGTGTATTACAAATATTTTCTCATTTAATCCTCACCACAAACCTGTGAGGTAGGTGCTATTAACCCAATTTTACAGATGGGATAACTGAGGTTAAGGGATATGCCTAGAATCATCCAGATAGTCTATAAGACCATATTCAAACTCAGGTGCTTCTGAGGCCAGGTCCAGTTCTCTATTCACTGTGTCACATAGTTACCTCTGTAAAAAAAAAAAAAAAAAAAAAGCTAACTGACTTGCCCAAAGTCACATAGGTAGTATGTGACAGGATCTGAACTCAGGTCCTCTGATTCCAGACATATCTCATAATTTTCTAATGAAGCATTTATCCTTTTATCATTTCCCTGCTTCTTATTTTTGGAGATATTGTAAATGTATATCTAAATGGGGTGGTAATGTATTGAATAGTAGGATTTTTTGATTATGAATGTGAACCTGTGCCATAACCCAGAGATCTCTCTCCACAAAATTATTTTTGTGGAGGAGCATGTATCTCCAGAAGGGGTGTCAAACACATCACCTTGTATTAGGTAAGGATGAGTTTGTTTATTTGTTTGTATTTTTATCTGATTCAGTCAACTTGCTTCAACCTTTTATTTATCCAATTACTAACTAGTGATGGAGCCAAGTTTTTGCTTAAGCATGAATGGAAGGAACTAGCAATATCTATTGTAGTTACAAATACCCAAAGACTCAGGATTTCTGCAAAGTTTAGGATGGTTCAGAAAAACTATTTCAGTACTGAATGGAAGTACTGACTGCCTCCACTACTATGTCCACATAGGTCTATGGTATGAAATTCTATGTTTGTTTATGTTTCATCTTCACTATTCCATCCAAGAAACTGAAGCATTAGCTTCCGGGGACAACCTTGAACATACTTATCATCATTACCAACTGACATTAATAGAACACCCACACATGTGTGGATGACACTGCATTTGGCATTCTACATATACAATACAAAGAAAACAGAGATTAATTTCCTGCATTCATATTTTATATTTAATTATGATGATCATGATAATTATGAGAGGAAGGATGGCATAGTGGATAAAGGCAAGGCAAGGTTACAAGCCTTCATTTTCATCAATATCATCATTACTAAAGATTATAAAGCACCTACTATGTGCTAAGCATAATAAAAATGTTATTTGATTTGATCCTCACAACAATCCTGAGAGGTAAGGGCTATTATTATTCCTATTTTGTATTCAAGGAAACTGAGAGAAACATGTTAAAAGAATTGTACAAGGACATATGACTAGTAAGTTATCCTGACTCCAGACCCAGAATGCTATCTCACTGCTTATGACAGCCATAAAGTAAATGAAAAGTGATCATCCTGTGAACCTAGGAAGAATTCAGCAAGGGGCAAAGGGCAAAATAGCAGAGGCACATTCTGGGCTGAGAAGGTGCAGATGGATGTTCCATCTGCATTCATGCAGATAAACCATGGCATTGAATTCCAGAAAGACACATGGTGGATAGAATACTGGGCCTGGAGCCAGAGAGACTCATCTTCCTGAGTTCAAATTCAGCCTCAGACACTTACTAGCTATGTGACTCTGGACAAGTTACTTAACCCTGTTTGTCTCAGTTTCCTCATCTGTAAAATGACCTGGAGGAGGAAATGACAAACTACTATAGTTATCTTTGCCAAGAAAACTCCAAAGGGGATCACAAGAGTTAAACAGAACTGAAAATGACTAAACAACAAAAGTTAGTCTAGAAAGTCAGGAGCTCAGATAACTTTGGAGCATGGAAGAACTGGCCTCTCATATATGGCATGTATAACCCTACACAAATTGTATGACCTCTCAGTATTCCAGGCCAAAGGTGTTAAACATGTAGGTCACATGTAACTGGAAACATTAAAATCTAACTTGGAAATATTTAACAAATAACAGAAAATGTGGTTTTCTCAGCAAGAATGTGTGATGATCAACTATGAAATACTTGGTTCTTCTCAGTGGTTCAGTGATCCAAAACAATCCCAATAGACGTTGGTCAGAAAATGTCATCTCCATCCAGAAAAAGAAGTAAGGAGACTAAATATAAGTCAACACATGCTATGTTCATTTCTTTTTTCTGTTTTTTTTTTTTAATCTCTCCCATGGTTTTTCCCTTTTTGCTCTGATTTTCTCTCCCAACAAGATTCATAAAACAATTTATGTTAAAAATAAATTTACTAGGAAAAAAAATGTGGTTTTCTCAGTCAATATGCAACCTATAGGGTTCTTTATATTCAGTTTAATGGCTTCCATTTCTATTTGAGTGTGATACATTTCTATTTGAGTGTGATACTACTGCTCTAACCAACTCTCTAGAATTCCTTATACCAATGATATCAGAGATCTGTTCTTTATTCCTAAAGATAATCAGGATTGGGGCAGCTAGGTGGCGCAGTGGATAAAGCACCAGCCCTGAAATCAGGAAGACCTGAGTTCAAATGTGGTCTCAGACACTTAACACTTCCTAGCTGTGTGACCCTGGGCAAGTCACTTAACCTCAATTGCCTCAGCAAAAAAAGAAAAAAAAAAAAAGATAATCAGGATGATAATAAAGATTCCTAAACTTTTTAGATCCCTTAGTTTCTATCAAGGTTCAGATCACACACTAACTTTTATATGAATCTTTTCCTAACCTTCCTCAACTGTTAATGTTCTCCCCAATAAAAATTGACCTTATATTTAATTTGTATGTAGCACCCCTTCTGGGAATACTTTCTAATCATATTTAGACCAAGTGTCTAATCAGTGGTTAACTATTGCTTCTTTCACAGTTCTAAAAGTAAGCCTCAGGGAGTTGGGGTTTTTAGTATTGTTACTCATAAGTGCCCAACTGCTGTGCTCCTAGTTTATTATCAGATATGGTTAGTTAGCTTTTAGAAAAGGATTTTTACTAAGATAATAAAATAAAAACAGTTGATACAAAAGGTAATATAGTAAAAACAGTTGATACAAAATCTTATACACATACATATTGGCCTGGAGCACACTTTATCATGAGTACACAAAGTCCAGAGAAAGAGTAAACTTAAACTTAGAATAATACATAATGACTTAATGAAACAAATTTACAATTACTAGAAAACTTTTCTCCAATACATAAACACTATTATTTTCTAATTTAAGGGCTGCTGTACCCTGAAACAGGTTTTCCTGTTTGGTTCCCTGATCCTGATGGATATATTTCTGATTTTCTGTGTCCTTCCTGTGTCCCTCCCTCTCTCTCTCTGTCTCTCTCTTTGTCTCTCTGTCTCTGTCTCTGTCTCTGTCTCTCTCTCTCTGTGTGTGTCTCTCTCTCTCCCCTGAGTTGGATGGCAATATCTAATAAATTCTTTCTCTCTGATAACAAAATCATTGGACAAGCAAATGAGAGAGAGGGAGGAGAGACAATTTCTTTATGCCCAGAATTATTCCTTCTCTGGAACTTGGCTGAAGCTGGAATCCTCCACTGCACAATTGAAATCATCCACTTTTAGGATGGACTTCTTTGAACTGAACTCACCAATAAACTGGCTACTATTGTTTACGTAGGTCCAATGGACATCAATGATTTCTTCAGTCAATTTTAGAAAGCCATTGCTTTCTTTCTTGACACAAATATATTCAGAGTTTAAGCCATCTTTTAAATTTGTTTTAAACCTTCATCACCAGCAGTTGACTGATTTATTAATTTGGGTAAAGACCCTACCCTCACACTTTTTTTTTTTGGTATTTATTTTTATGTATAGATGTTTTCTCCCCCCATTAGGATGCAAGATCCTTTAGGTCAGAGACTTTCACTTTTATCTTTGTAGCTTCAGTGCCTAGTATAGTTTATGACATAATAAGCATAATAAATCAGTGAGTTAAAGAATAAGTCAAAGAAAAGTTACTATATGAAAAATAATAGATTAAATTTTGTTATGCAGAGAAAAAAAATCATCTTTATGAAAAATTACATTAAGAAATTGGAGAGAGGATTAATGATCTAAGCATACAATTTAAAATTTACAGAAAAAGAAAATCTTGAATGTAAATTGTTTAAAAAAGAAAAAATTCATCAATTCTGATAAGAAGTTCAATTTTATGACATTTTTACCTTTCTAGAATAATTTCAAGAAAAAAATCATGGACAAGAACCAAACTGTTTAAAATCATAGGATTTAAAATTGAAAGTAACATATAAACTAATAGCTCTAAAAATGTAATCTGGGAACTCCTGAGAGTTTCTAAGAATCTTTCAGCTGATATTTGAGGTCAAAATTTTTTATAATAATTGTAAAATGTTTATGCCCATTAAAAAATGCCTCCCTTGGAAGGCGGAGCCAAGATGGCGAACTGCAGACAGCTTTCTCTGTGAACTCCTTTGGGACCTTCCCTCAGACCCAGACAAAGTAAGCCTTCGAACTGGTTTTGGAGTGAGGGCTCTGCCAAACATTTGGACTACAACGCACTTCTATCAAAATTCTACCTTGAAAGAACTCCGGAGAAGGTTAGCCTCAGGGGAAATCGGCCACTGGTCGCAATCAGACTCCAGCCAGGGAGGAAGTCAGGGCTGCGATAGAGGGCCGGATTTAAGGCACCCAGGAAGCCCCTGGGAGACGCCTGGGCCACTTTGCTCTGCTTGCGGGCAGGTGCTTTGACAGATCTGCCTTTGGTAAAGGGTGGATGGAGAGAAGCTGAAAACGTGGTCCTAGTGGGAATCTAGCCCGACCAGCCTCAGACCGGAAGTCAACTCGGCAAACTGCCCCAGGGCAAATACAAATTGTTGCAGTTTTCTCTGTTTTTGACCAATATCCCAACTTTACATCATGAGCAAGAAGCAGAAGAGAGCTCTCACCATAGAAAGCTTTTACGCAGAAAAAATAGAACAGTCCCCAGATCCTGACATTATGAAAACAATCCCAGATGAAGCCACAAAGGCAGACTTAAGTTGGTCTCCCTTACAGAAGGCTTACCTGGATGATTGCATTAAGAATCTCAAAAGAGAGCTAGAAGAAGAATGGGGAAATAAATTGAGATCAGGGCAACAGAAATATCAAAAACTGGAAAATAGGACTGGTGAATTGGAAAAAGAAAACAGTTCATTGAAAAACAAAATTGGTGAATTGGAAAAAATCACCAATTCACTGGAAAATAAAAATGGTGAACTGAAAAACAAAATTGGTGAATTGGAAAAAGACAACAATTCACTGAAAAACAAAATTGGTGAATTGGAAAAAGACAACAATTCACTGAAAAATAAATCTGGCAAAATGGAAAAAGAATGCATTGAATCAAGAAACTCAATTGGCCAGCTACAAAAGGAGCTAAAAAAGATAACTGAAGGAAATAATACTTTAAAAATTAAAATTGAACAAATAGAAGTAAATGACTCAATAAGACTTCAAGAATCCGTTAAACAAAAACAAAAAAAAAATGAAAAAATAGAAGAAAATATGAAATATCTCCTAGGAAAAAATGCCTCCCTTTCCCAACTATGTTTCCCTGTGAGCCAGATTTTCTTGAACTAAAATAACATGTTGCAACAGATGGACTGCACAAGCAAATATGAGGATTGAGCTGTCTTCCATTAAACCAGATATTAAAGAGATTTGAAAATAAATATTTTTAAACTTATCAGTTTGATAGTATGATAAATATTGATACCTATAATCCACATAAATAACAGCTCCTTGTGGTCCTCAATATGTTTAAGAGTATAGCTATATTCTTTATTAAGAGTATAAAATTTCTGAGACCAAAACAACTCTGTCCAAACAAGCAATAAATTGGAGATAATCACTACAAGTAAGGCATTAGAATTAAGGCTTAGCAATGAAAGTAGGATTTTTAATTGGGATTTGAAGGAAATCAAGAAAACCAGGAAGCAAAAATGAAGGTAGAGGAGGTTCTAGGCATGGGGGAACAGCAAGTAAAAAGTCTAGGAGAGGATGGATCATTTGTGAGAAAAAGTAAGAAGGCCAGTGTCACTGGCTGGAAGAGTAAGGCACGGTAAAGGTGTAAGGGTAAAAGGGTATAAAGTTGAAAAATACTAGAAAGGCTAGGGGAAGGGAGAAAGGAGGGAAGGACAGAATATAAAAACAATGCCCTAAGACATGCCAGTTTGTGGAAGGGCCTAATCCACCAACCAAAAGCCCACCTATTCAGAAAATCCTTAGAAAGAGTAGGGTAGTTATTAAAGCTTCAGGATGCTATCAATAAATCTTTCCAAAACAGGTTAAATATCATTACTTTTGGCTATCAATGCCTTTCAAAATATTCATACATATTTAGGCAAATTGAATATTTAACAGATTTAGAAGTAAATGAGAAGCTGAATTTTTTTTAATTTAAGCTAACAATGTGTAAACCAGTTCAAATAGTAGGGAGTTGGGCAGGGAGGACAGAAAAATCCAGTATGTAGACAAATATAGGCATAGCTCTATCTCCAATACCCTATTAGTTTGGCTGTAGGATGAAATGAAGCATTTGAAAATTACTGAATATTGAGCAAGAGATGGGGTTTACTTTGTTCTGGCACAGCAAGGATATACAATAAGAATACAAGGGCACTTAGCTTTGTCGTGGCTCTTCTCATCTCCATCTGGAAAATTTTCTGGTCAGTAAGTCATTAGGGTATAGTGCCTCCCATGAGCTCAGGCAACCATCACATCTGAGAGGACCAAATTACTCTAAGCTGTAATTTTTGATTCCTCTTGATCAGGAAAAGCTGGGAAAGTAAGGGAAGCTGAAGCCAATCAGATGGGGGTGAGGGGAGTGTGTATGTGTGATGAGGACATGTGGAAGCTGTCAGGGAAGCTGAGACCTAGTGGAGTTGCATCAGGAAAACTCTAGTTCTGATCCAAGTAACTCACATTCACTTGTAATTCATAAATTAGAAGTCAGCAGTTTCAGAATTATTGTATATGTCCTCCCCCTAGAGTTGTAATAGAATGGATTTGGCAATATCTAAAAAAGTTGATCCTTGGTGAGGTGGAAGTTAAAGGGAAGGCTATATTTCCTCTGCCCCCATTTATTTCAGTTATGCCTGACTCTTTGTTAGCCCATTTGGGGTTTTCTTGGCAAAGATACCAGAATGATTTGTCATCTCCTCTCCCAGTTCATTTCATAGATGCGAAAAGTGAAGCAAACAGGGTTGTGACTTGCCCAGGACCACAGTTACCCGAGGCTAGATATGAACTCAGATCTTCCTGATTCCAGACTCTTCTACTTCCCCCTTCCCCCTTCCTTTTCCTCTTCCTCCTCTTCCTCCTTCTTTTTCCTCCTCTTCTTCCCTTTCCTCATCTCCATTCCCCTCCCCATTTCCCTCTCTATTCTCCTCTCCCTCTCTCTCTTCCTCTCTCCCTCTTTTTTTCACTGTACCATCTATCTCTCTATCCACCTTCCTTGCCTCATGATGCTCATTGAGCCTAGAGGCCTCATGGCCCAACGCCACCTCTCTAGGGTCAGGATTTCATTTCAAGGTGGACTGTATCCTAAGACAATCTCAGAGTGCAGGCCATTGTATCAATGGTCAAATTGTTCTCTGCTCCATCCCTCACTATCCCCTAGCTTCACTAGTTTAGCTTCATGTAAAAAATATTTCTATGACCCTGCTTTCCTTTTCTATGTCCCTGCACAGAGTGATTTTTGTTCCATTGATGTGAGTAGTATATCAATTATAAATTTCATTCACAATTTTGAAATGACTAGTTGACTTCTGATTAGGTTTGGATATGTGTAATCTACATACTGGAAATAGAAAGGTTGGATTAGGAAATGAATACTTCCTACAAACTAAAAGATAAACACAAATCCTTTCTTGCTTTATTAAAACTAGTTAGATATGGCTAAGCCTATGACTTATCCAGAAATTATGTAATTTTGATACTGATGTGATCCAGGTTTATCTTCTGTGTGTGACAATAGCTATAACAATGCAAAAGAAAACAATACTAGAAGATGGCGAAATTTCAGATTAATTATCATGACTAGTCTCTGCCCACCAGCAAGACTGATGGGGATATACACCTTCCAAACCTCTCAGAAGAGATGAGGAATATAGTATATACTGTCTAATATACTTAGCTATTTTAACTGATGACAAAAAAAAAGAGAGAGAGTTAACAAGGGGAAATAGGTGCCTCATGAAAGCAAATAACAGCATTAAAAATTTTAAATTATTTAAATTCAATTTTATTTAATTTTCAATTCCAAATTCTCTCCCTCCCTCCACTTGTTTCCCCACCCATTAAGAAGGCAAGAAATAGATACAAAATAAATCTGCATAAATCATCAGTATTTTTATATATTACCAACAAAGTTCAGCAGCAAGAGATAAAAAAACAAATTCCATTCAAAATAACTGTTGACAGTATAAAATATTTGGGAATCTATCTGCCAAGGGAAAGTCAGGAACTATATGAACACAACTACAAAACACTTTCCACACAAATAAAATCAGGCCTATTCAGTTGGAAAAACATCAAATGCTCATGGGTAGGCCAAGCGAATATAATAAAAATGACAATACTACCCAAACTAATTTATTTATTTAGTGCCATACCAATCAAACTCCCAAGAAATTATTTTACAGATCTAGGAAAATAGTAGCAAAGTTCATTTGGAAGAACAAAAGGTCAAGAATTTCAAGGGAATTAATGAAAAAAAAAAAGGCTGATGAAGGTGGCCTTGCTGTACCAGATCTAAAAATATGTTATAAAGCAGCGGTCATCAAAACCATTTGGTACTGGCTAAGAAATAGAGTAGTGGGGCAGCTGGGTGGCGCAGTGGATAGAGCACCAGCCCTGAAGTCAGGAGGACCTGAGTTCAAATCTGGTCTCAGACACTTAACATTCCCTAGCTGTGTGACCCTGGGCAAGTCACTTAATCTCAATTGCCTCAGCAAAAAGAAAAAAAAAAAAAAAAAAGAAGAAATAGAGTAGTCGATCAGTGGAATAGGATAGGATCACAGGACAAAATAGGCAATAACTATAGCAATCTAATGTTTGATAAACCCAAAGACCCCAGCTTTTGGGATAAGAACTCACTATTTGACAAAAACTGCTAGGAAAATTGGAAACTAGTATGGAAGAAATTAGGGCTTGACCCACACCTAACACCATATACCAAGATAAGATCTAAATGAGTTCATGATTTAGACATAAAGAGTGATATTGTAAGCAAATTAGAGGAACATAGGATAGTTTAGCTCTCAGACCTGTGGAGAAGGGAGGAATTTGTGTCCAAAGAAGAACTGGAATTCTTAATTGAACACCAGATAGATAATTTTGACTATATTAAGTTAAAAAGTTTTTGTACAAACAAAACTAATGCAGACAAGATTAGAAGGGAAGCAATAAATTGGGAAATTATCTTTACATTTAAAGGTTCTGATAGAGGCCTCATTTCTAAAATATATAGAGAATTATCTCATATTTATAAGAATTCAAGCCACTCTCCAATCGATAAATGGTCAAAGGATATGAACAGACAATTTTCACATGATTAAATTAAAACTATTTCTAGTCACATGAAAAGGTGCTCCAAATCACTATTGATCAGAAAAATGCAAATTAAGACAACTGAGGTATCACTCACTACACACCTGTCAGATTGGCTAAGATGACAGGAAAAGATAATGACAAATGTTGGAGGGGATGTGGGAAAACTGGGACACTGATACATTGTTGGTGGAACTGTGAACGGATCCAACCATTCTGGAGAGCCATTTGGAACTATGCTCAAAGAGTTATCAAACTGTGCATACCCTTTGACTCAGCAGTGTTTCTATTGGGCCTATATCCCAAAGAGATCTTAAAGGAAGAAAAGGGATTCAGATGTGCAAAAATGCTTGTGTCAGCCCTTTTTGTAGTGTCTAAAAACTGGAAACTGAA
>JAJPUD010000662.1:258819-277552 GCA_023553655.1 Myrmecobius fasciatus
TTATGGAATATTATTGTTCTGTAAGAAATGACCAGCAAGATGATTTCAGAGAGGCCTGGAGAGACTTACATGAACTGATGCTGAGTGAAATGAGCAGAACCAGGAGATCATTATACACGGCAACAACAGTACTATATGACGATCAATTCTGATGGACATGGCTCTCTTCAACAATGAAATGTTTCAAACCACCTCCAATTGTTCACTGAAGAAAGCCATATACACCCAGAGAGAAGGATGTGAAATGTGGACCACAACATAACATTCTCATACTCCTTGATTGATGTTTGCTTACATTGTGTTTCCTTTATCTGATATATCGTTTGTGTAGATAAGATTTTTCTTGCACACCAATGATAAGTTTGGAAATATGTATACATATATTCGATTTGCCAATATTTTAACATAATTAACATGTAGTGGATATCCTGCCATCTAGGGGAGGGGTGGGGAGTTGGGGGGAAAAATTTGTAACGGAAAGCTATGTAAGGGTTATTGTTGAAGAATTACCCACACATATATTATGCAAATAAAATAAAAAATTTAAAAAAAAAAAAAAAAAAACAATGAGATGTTTCAAACCAGCTCCAATTGTTCAGTGATGAAGAAAACCATATACACCAAGAGAGAGGAATCTGAATGTGGACTGCAACATAACATTTTCATGCTCTCTATTGATGTTTGCTTGCATTATGTTTCCCTTCTCATATTTTTTTTCTTGTAGATCCGATTTTTCTTGTGCAACAAGATAACTGTATAAGTATGTATACACATTCAATTTGTCAAGTATTTTGACATGATTAACATGTAATGGACTTCCTGCCATTTAGGGAAGGGGGTGGGGAGTAGGGGGTGAAAATTTGTAACAAATCTTTGCAAGGGTCAATGTTGAAAAATTACCCATGCATATGTTTTGTAAATAAAAAGCTTTAAAAAAAGAAGTCAAGAAATATAATACTCATTATATTTATGAAGTTATGCTAAACATATTTCCATATTAGCTTTGTTCCAAGATGGGGCAAAAGCATCAATCTGCATTCTGAGTCCATCAGTTGTCTGTCTGGAAATGGATAGCACTTTTCATCATTAAATCCTTCTGAAATGGGTGGATCATTAGATAGATCAGAGTTACTAATTCTTTCACAGTTGATTCTCTTTACAAGAAAACTTAAAAAAACCAATTTTCTATTTGTGTTTCCAAGACAAAATTTATATTACCCTCATTGCATAATGAACATTTCAATTTTCCAAGGGGATCATAAAACCTATAATCATGTTTTCTTGTTGATATAAGTACAGTATTTATACTTGGAAAGAGGGAGAATAATAGGGCTAGGGGGAGGCAAGGCAAGGAAGGAAGGAAGAAAGTTAAAGCAGCCTTGTGTAGTAGGGGACTCTTGATCAGTTTGGTGAGTCTCTCAATCAATTTGATGAGACTGTTAGTCCTGAAAATTTTCTTGATGGATGTCTGCCACAGATAAAAAAGGAGAGGTGTCAGCTACTGTTTTTAATTGAATTTTTCTACCAGCTTCCCCATGTGACCTTCTTGTTTTTCCTCTGGCTGAGCAGGAAGAATAGAAGCCTTAATTGGTCAGAATTTTTTGATGATCAGCTTTCAACATTTATAGCTGTCTTTTCCACTCTAGTTTAATTTCATTAAAAATTAAAAATTCATTTTATCTCCTTTCATATACAGCCCAAAAGAATAGTAGAATTAAAGAGAATATGAAATCATGTAGACAAATAGGTTGTTGTCCTTCATTCTGGAAGAGAACCAAAATGACATCACTATGTTAGAGTAGAGTTACAGTGTGTCTGTGGCTGATCAGACCAATAGGTGCTTAGAAAGCTCTGCCACAAGCCAGATACAAATAGTCCCTATGAACATTTAGGGTGGCTTTTTTGACTTTGTGTATTTTGCATTTCTTCTGAGCCCATTCAATTCTGCTTTGCTCATAGAGCATAGCACCTTCTCTGATGAGGGTGCTGAGTGACCCAGTGCCAGTGTCTTCCATGTCATACAATGGATTCTAAAGTTCTAAAGAGATGCCTCAAGAGTATCCTTGTGTTACTTTTTCTAACCACCTTGTGAGCGCTTGCCCTATGTGAATTCCCCATAAAATAGATATAGATAGAAAGATAGAAAGAAAGACAGATAGATCTTTCACTCCTCAACCATTAGTTGTTTGATAAAATGGCTATGCTGTTATTTTTAATTTCTTTTTTAAATTAATGAACTTTGTCCTGCTCTTCCCTCCCTCTTCACTTCCTAAATTGAAAAAAACAAAAACCACAAACACAACATTTATCTATTTATATATATATATATATTATATATGCATATAATATATATATATATTAGAGGACAGCTTTTGTATTTATGTTTGAATCTATTTCTTACATCTCCTGGAAATTAAACTTGTTTATGTGAGAAAATTTTTGCAGAGATTTTTTTCCCCAGTCAGCTGTTTGCCTTTTAATTTCCATTCCAATAGATTGCCTGCTTTACCTTGCCCAGTCTATCATTTAGTTTTACTCTCTGTCTACTTATTTCTTGCTACCTCAGTATGCCCCTTTCTCCAAAAACCCTCACTTGAGCCTTCTATTCCCATGATCATCTTATATCTCTTCTGTCTTTTATAACAAAACACCTTGAAAAAATTGTTTACCATAGGTGCCTTTCAGATATCTCAAAATAGATGGTCAGTTGACCAAAATTAAATTACTTCTTTCCCTCAAACCCTCTCTCTCCCTACTAACTTACCCTTACTGTCCAGGATGACTCCATCATCCTAGTCCCTTAGGCTCACAATCTAGGTGTTATCCATGATTCCTCACTCTCTCTCACTACACTAGCCACTACTAATCTAGCTCCACTAATCTGTTGCCAAGATTTACCAATTTCATTTTTGTAGCCTCTTTCAAATATTCTCCCTTCTCCCTTCTGACACTGCTGTCATTATGGCACCCTCATCACCTCACGCCTGGATTATTGCAATAGTCTGTTGATGGGTCTGTCTGCTTCAAGTTTCTCCCCACTTCAACCCATCCTCCATTCAGCCATTAAAATGATTTTCCAAAAGCTCTGGTCCAACCTTGCACCTTCCCATTCAATAAATTTCAATAAGTATTGTTTCCAGGATCAAATAGAAACTCCTCTCTAGGCTGCATTTTCTCTGACTGTCCCATATCCCTGAAATGCATTCCCTTCTCTTCTCTGCTTCCAGGTTTCCCAACCTTCCTTTAAATCTCAACTAAAATCCCATCTTTTACAGGAAGGCTTTCTTAACCCCTCTTAATTCTGGTGTCTTCCCTCTATTATTTCCTATTTGTATATAGTTTGTTTGTATATACTTCTTTGTTGTTTCCTCCATTCAATTGTGAGCTCCTTGAGAGCAGGTACTGTCTTTTGCCTCCATTTGCATCCCCAGAATTTAGCACAGTGCCCATCACAAAGTAGGGTCTTAATAAGTGTTAATTGACTCACTGACTAATATTAATTGCATCATCACATTTATTTTATTTTAAAAGAGTTTTCAAGTAGACTGAATTGCAGAGGGTTAAAAAGATAGTAAGAAGGGGCAGGTAGGTTGCACAAACACATACTAGTTGTGTGGACCCTGGGCAAGTCACTTAGCCCCCAATTGCCTCAGGGATAAAAAAAAAGAAGATAGTAAGAGTAGGTGAAGGTATCAGGGGAAAATATTGTTTTTAATAAGTTTGACTAAGAGACAGGAGAGATATAGGGAGATACTTTGAGGAGATAGTATCTAATGAGAGGTGCTTTTTAGTAGAAGGGAGACTTGTTTTCTTTTTTCTTTTTTTTCTTTTTTTTATGGGGAGTAGGCAGAGATACTATAGTGGTTTACCTTCTCCAATTCATTTTACAGATGAAAAAACTGAGGCAAATAGGTTTATCCATGGTCACACAGCAAGTAAATGTCTGAGGCCAAATTTGAACTCAAGAAGATGAATCTTTCTGAATCCATGCTGAGGGCCCCTAAGGGAACAAAGGTGATTTAAGTATCTTTACAAGCAACTGGGCAAAATCAATAGATTGGGAGAAATTAAAGATTAAAAAGAACTAAGGATAATTATAGAGGCAATCTGCTGCAGACAAGAAGAAATAGGATTCCAAGGTACACAGAGTAAAGTTGAATTTGGTGAGAAGAAGGGCCATCTCTTTGTCAAAAGGAGAAGATAGTCAGAGATGATGTCAGGAGTGAGAGATGAGGAGGAAATAAGAGGGTCCTCCTAGGAATGGTCTCAGTTTTTTCAGTAAAGTATAAGAGGAAGCCCTCAGAATGGAGGATGAGGATAGAGGGTAGTATGGTAGTCTTGAGGAGAAAAGGCTGAGAACAGTAACTGTGGGGAGTATTATATAGGATAATTAGGTAAGAGTAAGGGGCACACAAGATTAGATAACATACATTTGTAGTTCACCCAGAGAGCAGGGATGCTTCCTGAAGGTTCAATCTCACAATAATTGAATAGGAATAGAAAAAGCAAATGGTGAAAATAATTCAGTGTCAGAGTGTGGCCAAGTTGGATTGAGAGTAGAGGATAGAGTTGAGCTAGTTAACTAACCTGTCAAGATTAAGAAAAGAGTAATCAGGGGCAGCTAGGTGGCACAGTGGAAAGAGCACCAGCCCTGAAGTCAGGAAGACCTGAGTTCAAATCTGGCCTCAGACACTTAACATTCCCTAGCTGTATGACCCTGGGCAAGTCACTTAACCTCAATTGCCTCAGCAAAAAGCAAAAAAAAGAAAAAGAAAAGAAAAGAGTAGTCAATTGCCAGAACAGAAGGAGAGACTGAAAGAATATTTCAGGGAGAGGAAATAGGCATCATATTGAGGAAAAAGAATAGGTTTAGGGGAAGTAATAAATAGGGAAAGAGTGAATAAAATCTTGGGATCAAATGAAGGACTTCTTGGTTATGGAAACAGAACCCTTGGCAAAACAGCAAGATTAAGGATATGACCATTTATGCACTGAAATGAATTGAAGGATGAAGTCATGATAGTTGAGTAGATTGAGGAATGGGAAATTAGGGAGTTTGAAATAATTTCAAGATGTATTTTGAAGTCCCCTACCATGAGGAAAGAAGAGAAATTACATTCATTGAGAAAGAAGGGATAATGTGCCAGAGGGCAGATCAAGATCTGGAGGATATGAAATGATCATATGATATGAACCTTAAGAGGAGTTGCTGAATGATGGAAGCAAAGGGAGAATAGAGAAGTGGTGATGGGGAGTAAAAAAAAAATTTGACTCCCATTCTGGAGCCAATATGTTTGGGGCATTAATTCAAAGGTGGAATGAGTACTGAAAAGGATGCCTAGAGATACAGCATCATCTAAGGAAAGGCAAGTCTCTGAAGAAGAATAGTAGGAAAGATAGAAATGTTTGGTAGAAGGCATTGAATGCCTGACAAAAGAATTTGTGTTTTATCTATAGGAAATGGGGAAATATGTTTTATATGAACATATGCATATAACCTATATCAAATTGTATATGGTTTTAGGAGGGAGAGAAGAAAAATGTGGAACTGAAAATTTTATTTTTAAAATGAATGTCAAAAATTGTCTTTACATGTAATTGGAAAAAATAACATACTATTTAAAAGACAAAAATAAGAGTGCTGAGTCACATGTGAACAGAAGTAACAACAACAATAAAAGATGTAAATATAGATTCAATAAGACTTGACAAAGTTCAAGAAAAGGAAGGAGTCAAAGATGCCTCTAAGATTCTAGGTCTAGGTAATTGGAAAGATAATGGTGCTATTCATAAAAATAAAGGAGTTGAGATTTTAAAAAGACAAGTTCATAAAAGCATTGTAGTCAGAACTAGAAGGGAATAATCATTTATTAAGCACCTACTCTGTGCTTCACAGCATTACTTATCACAGCTACTACTCCCCAAAAATGTATATCCAACTCTGACCAACTTTAATAAGTTGGCCTTCATTTGCCAGCTTTGTTGACACAAGACTACTATTTAGATATTGTATCTGCTGAATTCTCTTGCAGTAAGAGCTGATTGTAACTATTCCATATACCAATGGTGAGCCGAATGATCTTCATAAAAATTTGTGTATCTTTTTGATCACAAGGTGGGATCCTCACCTACTGAGGTAAGGTGGACAGGATTGAATAAAACAGATAATTTTGAGGGCATCTTTTCTAACATCTTCATATCAGGAGGTGAACAGTATAATCCTTTTAAAAAAAAAAAAGCTATATAGGTTTTGCAATCAGATCTAATTTGCGGAATGTAATGTTCCTAAAGAAACTGAGGCAGTACTACAGATTGGAGATTAGTTAATATTTTATTGATGGTAATAGAGAGTTTAGAATCTATAGCTATGGATGGAACTGAATGGGACTCTTGTCTCAAAGCATCCAGTCCCGGAGAATTAGACTGGCAGCCATTAGCCAGCCATCTGGAGCTCAAAGTATTCAGCACTCTACAGTTTGCTCCAAGGATTCTTATAGGGCTCCAGCACTCAGGGGAACAAAGTAGAAGAGGCAGAAGGAAGGGTAGGATACTGGGAGGATTGGAGTTCCAGGAAAGGACTATCAGTTCAGTCCTGACAGGTTGGGGGTATGAAGGAAGGATCATAAATTCTGATAAGTTTGGGAAGAAGCTAGGAGCCACTGAGTTTGAAGCCAAAAGATAAGGGGATGTCCAGGTATTTGAGATGGTCCGTCTGGAGGTTTTATGACTCTTTGGAATGCCAATGGCCATTACTCTGCAGCCCAATTATCAAAAAGGGGGGAGAGAGGGTTGCTTCCGAGGTAGAACAATTAAGGGAAACTGAGACAAAACAATTGAGGGAAACTGAGACAAAACAAATAAGGGAAACTGAGACATGGGAACTGTGGCACAATAGGAAAATTTATATGCTTCCCAAAAGGAATGAATAATGGGTTCAAAACAATGCAACTTCCATTTGCAGCAAAATGATGCACCCCCATTATCAGTGCATCTGCTCTCACCATGACAAATCTGATGAGATTAAAAAAAAATTCTTCGAAGATCTGGAGAGCCTCATCATCAATGCACTGAAAGATGCAGACTATCAATTGTGAGACATTAGATGCTGGCCCATGGAGAAAAGAGAAGATCAGAGGGGTTAGGGCTAAGTATTTTCCCCAAGGAAATAGTAGATTGAACCTAGATCTCTTAGCATTAGATGCAGTCATTTTCCCTCTATGTCATGCTACCTGGCAGTTCAATTTCCAACATAGCAACATATAGAAACCTGGAGCACATCCAAGTGGAAATATTTAGCAAGCAGATGGAAATATAGGAATGGAGTTTAAGGGAGTGGTTTAATTGCTTAACAATGTTTGGCATATAGCAAGCAGTTAATAAATGCTTGTGGATTGATTAATGAGGCACAGATAAATTTGGGAATCATCTTTACAAATATAGTAATTGAAGCCATGAAAATGAATGAGATACTCAAGGGAGAGAATAAAGAGAGAGTAAAGTTGAATTTTGGAAGGATGCATTAGTGCCAGCTCAAACTGGCTTTCAAGAGCCAATTGTTAAATTTTCAGTATGAACATCTTTACATCTCTAAAATCAGCAAATATCACACATCTGATTGATATGTTGTTTTATTATTGTCCAGGCTTAGATAAAATATTAATGCAGATTAAATTTTATAATATGTTTTCAGAGATCCAATTGTTAAATATTTACCAGCACACCCCTGACTTTAAAGGTATACTGCCCAAAATTAGAGCGATAAAGGGAAGAAAAGGAATCTAAAAAAAAATAAATAAAAGTAGGAGGATTATTCAGACAGAAGGAAAGAGAACCAGGAAAGTGCCATGTTGTAGAAAGACAGAGTAAGGGAGAATAAGAACAACAAGAGTGTGGTCAGCCATTTCAAATGCAACATAAAGGTAAAAAACAATTAATTGACAACTGAGAAAAGACCATTAGATCCTGTAGTTGGGAGGTCTGATGGGGTGTAGCTTCTAGGGAAAACGTAGCAATAATCATAAGGCCACCTGGCCTTTAGAATGATGTAGTTAAAAATGATATTGCTTCCCCTAGTCTTAGGGAAGATGTAGTGATAACCCCTAGGACTCCTAACCAACTGTCAGATAACAGTCTATTGGTCAGTGATAACAAAGTTTCTGGGACAATAGAGAAGTGCATACCAGATCACTCCTCAACTCTACCTCTAAGCCATAAAATTAGCATATCAATGATTTGAAGTACCTGGTTTCTCTAATTTTTTCCTATAAATTTATCATCTCCCTTTTGGCTCTTTGTTAAATTTTTTTGGAACTTAGTTCACTTTAATTGGCACTACAATTATAATAAACTTTGACTCTTGACTTGGAGATAGGTCTGAGCCTGAAAATTCTTTTGAGACACTTCAGGACTATGTTCTGGAACCCCAGCTTTTTTGGGGTATCCTTTGAAACCCAACAGATCAATAATGACCATATTAAAGAGTGATTTGAATTGAATAGTGGGCAGGAAGCCTGAAAACAAAAGATTAAGGAGTGAGTGATTAGTGAAAAAGAAAAAACAGATTGTAGAATACTTTTTCTTGATCTGGTGACACTTAAAATAGATTTTTATCTTCAAAGAGATGGAAGAAAGAAGAAAAGAATTTTTGTATTTCATACCAAAATATTTATAGTAATTCTTCCTGGTGGCAAAGAATTGGAAATTTGGAGGGGAGTGGGTAATCCCATGATTATGTATATGTATGTGGTAAAATACTATTGTGCTGTTAAAAAACACTGAAGAGAATCATTTCAGAGAAACCTCTGAAGACTTGTATGAAGTGATGCAAAATGAAGTGAGCAGAATCAGGAGAAAATTTATTTAAAACAACAATAACATTTTGTAATGAGAGAAAACTTTGAAAAACTTAGGAATCCTGATCAACACCATGATCAACTATAGTTCCTGAACACTCTTGATAAAACATGCTATCCATCTCCAGACAGAGAGAGAAATAATGGACTGAGAGAGCAGGTTAAAGCATTTTCTTTGGACATGGCTAATTTAATAACTTGTTTTACTTGACTACATATTTGTAATGGATTTTATTTTTCTGAATTTCTCAGTGGATAGGAAAGTGGGGGATGGAAAAGAGAATTCAGAACTAAAAATAAAACTAATTGGTCATTGGTCATACCAAATTTATATATGATATCTGTTTTGGAAAGTTATTACTGAAAGGTAATAACAATAATAAAAATAACTAGTATTGATATAGCATTTTAAGGTTTGCAAAATGCTTTATAAATATTATCTAATTTTCTCCTCACAAAAACTCTAGTCAGTAGATGTTATTATTATTCCTATTTTGTATACAAGGAAACGGAGGCAGAAAAAGATTAAATGACTTCAGAATCACACAGATGGTAAGTTTCTGAGGCAGGACTTGAACTCAGGTCTTTACAACTCCAGGTTCAGAACTCTATTCACTGTGCCATATATACTTCAAGCCTTAGGTGCATGTATATATTATGAAAGCTCTACCATCAGCTCTCTAGTGTTGAATATTCTCAATTCCCACTATTGTCCTCTCTCTTTTTCATCTTGCAGGCCATAAATATACACCCACTACAAGTACCACTTCTCCATCTAGTTTTATAGCCCTTAATCACCCTTTAACTCCTCCAAAAAATAAATACCACCACCCCAGTTACTTCTTGATGCTTCCAAATACTATAGAGAGCTGTTATCCCTTATTTCCCCTTTGCATCATTGTTACTATGGAATGATGTGGGGAGGAAATCTTTCTGTGGAAGGAACATTTGCATCTATCTTTACAATTCAGTTCTACAGCCTCCCCTATTCATGACACTAATTTTCTCCTAGTAATGGCCTATGACTATAAATCATGAAACACCACAGTAGTAAAATAATCAGAGCTCTAGGTCATTCCAAAAAGCAATAGGTTGCCCAACATGCAGCATATTACATATACGATTTTCATGTAAAAATTAGCATAAGGAGCATTACTCAGTCAATAAATAAATGAACCACCAAACATTTATTAAACACCTCCTATGTTCCAGGAATGGAAAATGAAAAGACAATAATAAGATGGTCAAAGGAACTTTCATCCTATTGAATAGAAACAACATGTACACATTTAAGTATACAAAATTTAAATTTCTCACTCTCATCCAGATGGGTTTAGGTAGTCCTGGAAGACAGGCCTGTTAACTGTAGGCAGGTAGGAAGAGGGAAAAACTGAATGGCTAAGATATTTTAAGAGCAATTAGAGAAAGGAAAGAATAGTCATGAATTTTAAATGGTTGATGAAAGGTCACGAAGCCACAGGCATGTAGAAAAGAGCCAGCACCAGAATATTCACCTTGATTTCAAGCCCCTAAACCTCAGAGATTGCTATAAATGAGTGAGATCATCATCTTCTCAGTTGAGCTGAGATTTCATTTCACTTCTGAATAAGAATGTTCCTAAATTCTTAAATGTTTTATCATCTAAACTAATCTGTACCCTTTTATCGCTTGTTTAGATAAAGTGTTTTTTGTTTTGTTCTGTTTTGCTTTGCTTTCTGTAGTTGTCTATTGTGGAATAAGCATTTTGTGAGAAGAAAATCAAGTTACTGGAAATTTAACCTGTACCTTTCAGATCTGAAAGAGAGCTATTTCCCCAATCCCCGAATAGGACCAAGAAGCTGCAAGTATGGCCAGTGAAGCTGAGCATACAATGCATAGAGTCAAGGAGGAAGGACTCAGCTTATGAGGAATATTAAATGCAATGATCTCTGAGGTGATTGGAAGCCACTAGAGCTCATTGAAGAGAATAATGTGGTCAGACCCATGCCTTAGGAAAAACAAAAAACAAAAACAAAAACAAAAACCCATCTTGGCAGCTGGTAGGGTGATGGGTTGAAGTGGAGACAGATGAAGCAGTTCAAAGATTATTGCAGTGTACCATAAGAAAAGGGATGAGGGGATGAGGGCCTGAACTGGGTTTCTGGCTATATGAGTGGGAAGCAGAGAATATATGCACAAAAGTGTTGTGGAGGTAGAAACAAAATTAGTGTTAGTCTTAGAGAATATCAATCAATCAATTCCAATAGACTTAGGATGGAAAATGCTGTCTACATTCAGAGAGAAAACTATGGAGGATGTGGATCAAAAAATGTGGATCAAAGCATAATATTTTCACCTTTTTATATCTTTGCTTTTTCTTTGTCATTGTTTTTTTTCCCTTTTGGTCTAATTTTTCTTGTACAACATGACAAATATGGGAATATGTTTAAACGGATTATACATGTATAATGGATATCAGATTGCTTGCTGTCTTGGGGAGGAGGGAGTAAAGGAAAGAGAGAAACAATTTGAAACAAAATCTTATAAAAATGAATGAAAGCTCTCTTTACGTGTATGAATTCACATTAAGTGAATAAGAGAATAGAAGTCATTTTAATATGATTAAATGGGAATGTGAAATATCATACAGTTAACTCTACCAGTTATATTTTCTGAAAGGAAGTTCTTCAGTCAACAGTTAACAAACATTTATTAAGCACCACAGTGTGCCAGAAACTGCTAAGCATTGAGAAGACAAAGAAAAGCAAAAGACAGTCACTGATCTTAAGAATGTCAACACTAGACATTTAAAATGTAAGGTCTTTATTGGGGGAGGGAGCAGTGTATATAACTATATGTTTGTTTATTTGTAATTGTGTCTCAATTTTTCTTTGCTTTTTCTTATTTTGGTAGTTTTGAGGGCAAAGAAACAATTTTTTAATAATAGCTTTTTTTTTCAAAATACATGCAAAATTAGTTTTCAACATTCACCCTTTCAAAACCTTGTTTTCCAAATTTTTCTCCCTCCCTTCTTCCCTACTCCCTTCCCTAAACCTCAAGTAATCCAATATAGGTTAAATATGTGCAGTTCCTCTAAATATATTTCCCCATTTATTATGCTGCACAAGAAAAATCAAATCGAAAGGGGAAAAAAATTGAGAAAGAAAAAACAGGTAAACAATAACAACAAAAAGGTGAAAATACTATGCTGTGATCCACATGCAGACTCCATAGGCCTCTCTCTGGATACTGATAGCATTTTCCATTTCAAATCTATTGGAATTGCCTTGAATCTCCTCATTGTTTAAAAAAAAAAAAAGCCAAGTCCATCATAGTTGATCATCACATAATCTTATTATTGCTGTGTACATTGTTCTCTTGGTTCTATTCATTTCACTCATGCAGGTCAAAGAAATAATCTGATGTACTAACTCCTGGAATTTTTTCCCAGAGATTTTTCCAGGGATTTCCTGTTTATCCTCAATATTATTTTTTTAAAGTTTTTTCCTTTATTTTCTGGAAGTTTCCTTTATTATCCAGACTAGCTTAGCTTCATACCTTAATTGGTGCTAGTTGAAAAATATTGTTATGCAAGATGTATATTGCTGGATTTTATAATGTGCTATGTGTTTATAAGCAAGTTTTGAATACCTGGAGTATGCATCATTGTGTAATATATGTTGATTTGTGAATAAATTATTGAGACTGTTGAGTTTATATGTGTTACTTTAAAGTTTTGTTATATACCTTATAGTAATTGCATAGAGCCTTGTTTTCTATTATTATGAATATTTATAGCTTGTGGTAATATTTCAGTATTAACACATGGTGCAATCTTTTTTTAAAAAATGGGAGGTGAAACAATTTAATTGCATTGCAATATATATGGTGTGAAAAAAAACAAACCTAGAGGTTTCCTAATATTTGGGAGAATCCTAGTCAATTAATAGGTAATTTATTAAGTGTAGGGTGCTGCTGAGTACTAAGGATGCAAAGAAAAGCAAAAACAGCCCTCAAGGTAGATGCAGACCAATGAGTTAGATAACATGTAAACAGCTAGGAAGATTCAGAGATAGCTGATGAAGCCATCTGAAAGGGGAAGCCATTAGCAGCTAGGAGTCCTCCTGCATGCACAAGATGAATTTTGAGCTGAGTATAGAAAGAAGCTAGGGGAAATAAATACTGGACGTGATGGGATAGAACATTTCAGGCATGGGAGATAAGCAAATGCAAGTATGGCCAACATAGTTGGGATTATATAGTACATGGAAGGGAGTCGACTATATGTGGAAAGGGAGAAAGGACCCAGTTTATGAGGATTATTAACTACAATGATTCTCAAGGTGATGGGAAGCCATTGAAGCTCATTGAGAAGAATGATGGGAGTCAGATCCATCCTTTAGAAAATAAAATCAAAAACCTATCTTGGCAGCTGGAAGGAGGATGGATTGAAATGGAGAGAGAGAAAAAGTAGGAAAACCAGTTAAAAGATTATTGCAATAGATCAGAGGAGAGGTGATGAGGGCCTGAAGTAGGGCTGGTTCTATGTGTGGGGAAAAAAAGATATATACATAAAAAGTATTGTGTGCCATCTAGAGGAGGGGTGGGGGCTAGGGGGGAAAATTTGTAATAGAAAGCTTTGTAAGGGTCAATGTTGAAGAATTATCCATACATATGTTTTGCAAATAAAAAGCTTTAATAAAAAAAGTATTGTGAAGATAGAAACAAAATTAGAATGTTAGAAAATAGCAGTCATTTAAGAATATTGAATAGGAATATGAAGACTGTACAGTTAAAGTCACTGATGTAAAGGTAGAAGAGACAACAAAAGAAGTTTTTATGAAGCTACTTGAGACATTTGAATGTAGATTCTTCTCTGAGGAGCAGTACCTGGAAACTATAAATATTATTTTCGGTAATTAGGTGGTACAATGGATAGAATACTGGGCCTAGATTCAGGAAGACCTCTTCAAATTTGGCCTCACACACTTCCTAGCCATGTAACCTTGGGCAAGTCACTTAATCTTGTTTGCCTCAGTTTCCTCATCTGTAAAATTATCTGGGGAAGAAAATGGCAAATCATTTCAGTATCTTTGCCAACAAAATTCTAAATGGCATCATGAAGACTCAAACATGATTGAAAAATGACTGAACAACAACACAAATTATACTGTTATTTTTGTTTGTTTACTTGCAAGGCAATTGGGGGTCAGTGACTTTTCCAGGGTCATACAAGTAGGAAATTTTTAATATCTGAGGTCATATTTGAACTCAGGTCCTCCTGACTTGAGACCAGTGCTCAATCCACTGTACCATCTAGCTACCCCATATTAAACTATTTTATTTTATTTTATTTTATTTGCAAAACATATGTATGGGTAATTCTTCAACATTAACCCTTACATAGCTTTCTGTTACAGATTTTTCCCCCCAACTCCCCACCCCTCCCCTAGATGGCAGGATATCCACTACATGTTAATTATGTCAAAATACTTGGCAAATCGAATATATGTATACATATTTCCAAAGTTATCATTGTTGTGCAAGAAAAATAGTATGTACACAAAAGACATATCACATAAAGGAAACACAATGTAAGCAAACATTAATCAAGAGTATGAGAATGTTATGTTGTGGTCCACATTTCACATCCCTCTCTCTGGGTGTATATTACTTTCTTCAGTGAACAATTGGAAGTGGTTTGAAACATTTCATTGTTGAAGAGAGCCATGTCCATCAGAATTGATCATCATATAGTATTGTTGTTGCCATGTATAATGATCTCCTGGTTCTGCTCATTTCACTCAGCATCAGTTCATGCAAGTCTCTCCAGGCCTCTCTGAACTCGTCCTGCTGGTCATTTCTTACAGAGCAATAATATTCCATAACATTCATATACCATAATTTGTTCAGCCATTCTCCAATTGATGGGCATCTATTCAGTTTCCAGTTTCTAGCCACCACAAAAAGAGCTGCCACAAACATTCTTGCACATGTGGGGCCCTTTCCTTCCTTTATGATTTCTTTGGGATATAAGCCCAATAGAAATGCTGCTGGGTCAAAGGGTATGCACAGTTTGATAACTTTTTGAGCATAGCTCCAAATTGCTCTCCAGAATGGCTGTATCCGTTCACAGCTCCACCAACAATGCATCAGTGTCCCAGCCCTCCCACATCCCCTCCAACATTCATCATTAACTTTTCCTGTCATTTTAGCCAATCTGACAGGTGTGTAGTGGTACCTCAGGGTTGTCTTGATTTGCATTTCTCTGATCAATAGTGATTTGGAGCACCTTTTCATATGACTACAAATAGTTTTAATTTCATCCTCTGAAAATTGTCTGTTCATATCCTTTGACCATTTATCGATTGGAGAATGGCTTGAATTTTTATAAATATGAGACAATTCTCTATATATTTTAGAGATGAGACCTTTATCAGAACCCTTAAATGTAAAGATGATTTCCCAATTTATTGCTTCCCTCCTAATCTTGTCTGCATTGATTTTGTTTGTACAAAAACTTTTTAACTTAATATAGTCAAAGTTATCTATCTGGTTTTCAATTAAGAGTTCCAGTTCTTCTTTGGACATAAATTTATTCCATCTCCATAGGTCTGAGAGGTAAACTATATTACATTCCTCTAATTTACTTATAGTATCACTCTTTATATCCAGATCATGAACCCATTTAGATCTTATCTTGGTATGTGGTATTAGATGTGGGTCAAGCCCTAATTTCTTCCACACTAGTTTCCAGTTTTCCCAGCAGTTTTTGTAGAATAGTGAGTACTTATCCCAGAAGCTGGGGTCTTTGGGTTTATCAAAGACTAAATTGCTATAGTTATTGCCTAGTTTGTCTTGTGATTCTATCCTATTCCATTGATCGACTACTCTATTTCTTAGCCAGTACCAAATGGTTTTGATGACTGCTGCTTTGTAATATAGTTTTAGATCTGGTACAGCAAGGCCACCATCATCAGCCTTTTTTTTCATTAATTCTCTTGAAACTCTTGACCTTTTGTTCTTCCAAATGAATTTTGCTACTATTTTTTCTAGATCAGTAAAATAATTTCTTGGGAGTTTGATTGGTATGGCACTAAATAAGTAAATTAGTTTGGGTAGTATTGTCATTTTTATTATATTCGCTCGGCCTACCCATGAGCATTTTAAGTTTTTCCAATTGACTAGGTCTGATTTTATTTGTGTGGAGAGTGTTTTGTAGTTTAGTTCATATAGTTCCTGACTTTCCCTTGGCAGATAAATTCCCAAATATTTTATACTGTCAACCATTATTTTGAATGGATTTTCTTTTTGTATCTCTTCCTGCTGAACTTTATTGATAATATATAAAAATGCTGATGATTTATGTGGATTTATTTTGTATCCTGCTACTTTGCTAAAGTTGTGAATTGTTTCTAGTAGTTTTTTAGTTGAGTCTTTAGGGTTCTCTACATATATCATCATGTCATCCCCAGATTAAACTATTAAAGCTTGAAGTTGCACTAAGATTTTAAGGACAACATGTTATTGCCCCACGCAAACATTATTTCCAATCTCCAGATATTTGGGGAGGCGTTTGTGTTTCTGGATCCTTTCTTTTTAATATGATCTGTCAAGAATTCCACAATTTGTCCCCTGAAGTTGTGGGAAATCTATCCCCAATATACACATTCCTGGTATGGCAGAAGTGGCTCTGGGAAGATTCTGGCAAAGCCAGGAGACAAAAGAGGGGGGACACGGCCAGGAGGACAGTGGGACAGAACACCTTGGCTTATTTATTTATTTAGATTTTTTGGAGCAGGTGAGCCACTCTTGATTAGGCAAGGAGTCAGAAAACAAGGAAGAAACGATTGTAGACTAGACAAGTAGTCAATCAAAAAGCATTTGTTAAGTACCAAGTGTATATTGGGCATTCTACTAAACACTGGAGATACATAGAAAATCAGAAAATAACTCCTCAAGAAAGTCATAATCCAATGGGGGAGCAAAAAACATGAAAACAATACTGTACAAACTACAGACAGGATAATTATGAAATAATCAATAGAGAGAAAGTACTAGAATTAAGAAGTATTGTGGAAAGGCTCCTTTAGAAGGTGAGATTTTATAAAGGACTTGAAGGAAGTCAGAAGGCAAAGTTGAGGTAAAAGATCACTTCAGGCATGAGGGACAGCCAGAGAAAATTCCTCAGGAATCAAGCATAGTATCCTATGGCAGCTGGTATCACTAATATGTTGTGTCTATGTTGAGGAAGGGTAGGATATAGGGAAATGGTGTAAGAAAAGGTAGAAGGGAAAAGGTAGAAGAAAACTGGAAAGGTTGGGAAGTTGGGTTATAAAAGTCTATGAATGCCAAATAGAGTATTTTATATTTGATACTGGAGGTAATAGGGAGCCGCTGAAATTTATTGAGGGATGGGGGTATGAAAAATTTAAAAATAAGAAAATATTTATTTATATAATTTATAAATCATATATATGTATATATATACAAAAATACATATTATATATATATACACATACATACACGCACAATACATACTTAAATTCTAAGCAAAAATTCCAAATCTACCCTAGCAATTCTACTAAAGATTATTTTGGAAAGCTGTCTCTCATTGGTGTACTTGAAAAGAATTATAATAAAATGGTGGGAATTTTGATTAAATTTATTTTACTTTCCTCCAATGAAAGAGTTTAGATGGACATTTGCTTCCTATTAAATGTTCTTTCCTTTTAGGATGCTCCTTTTGAGTTGATGAAGATAAAATAAATATATATCATCAAGATATTTTCATTCAGATGAATCAAAGTTGGAACTCCAAGATTTTGTCATAAGGAGTTATCAAAGGATAAACATCCCAGGGGCACAGAGGAGAACTTGCTGTCAGAATTAAGAATGCTGATGTAGGAGAGGAAAGAGTATGTAGCAAGAATAAATCTCTCAGGCAACATGCTTTCTTTATAGCTCACCTGTCTCCTCCCTGTAACATAACATTCAACTGATACTGAACCCCCCCATCTTAAAGTAACCATTGATTTCTTAATTACTAAATCTAATAGTCTTTTCTCAGCCTTCACCTTCTTTGATCTTTTTTCTTTGCAGTATTTATTATTGTTGTTCAGTCATGTCCAATTCTTTGTGACCTCATTTAGAGTTTTCTTGGCTATGATACTGAGTGCTTTGCCATTTCCTTCTCCAATTCATTTTATAAGTGACAAAACTGAGGCAAACAAACTTGCCTAGGGTCACACAAGCTAATGTCTGAAGCCAGATTAGAATTTAGGAAGATGCATCTTCCTGACTTCAGACTCAGTATGCTATCCACTGAACCACCTGACTTTCCTTTCCTCCTAGATAATTTCTTCTCTCTAAAATTTAGGGATACTGTTCCCTCGCCACTCTATCTCCATTACACAGGGGGAAAGACTTGCCATTACGTAGAAATGTTCTACTTTTGTAATTAAGAATTCTGAAATTCCATTCTTTAGCCATAATAATCTCTCATCATTTCATGTCTTCTTCCTGGAACTCATTCCTCCTAAACCTATCTTCCTTACCATGTTTTCTGTACCTCCATCCTTTAATATTTTCTACCTCCAGGTTTACTTGTGTCCCTTCCCAATCTTTTTCTATAATTAATCAATTCAATTTTATATTTTCTTCTACTCCAGAATTCCTTTATGCCCCTCATCCACAGATCACTCATGCATTTTCAAATTATAACTCCGGATTACTTCCATTTGTCTCTATTCCTACTCATATGCTGCTAAGTGATGCTTAAGAAAGTCACCCAAAAATGTTTTTTGCATCTTCTAAAAATTTGGATAATCTATCCTCAGATCTTCACAGTAGCAAGACAGTCCCTTTATTCCCTCTCTCTCTCTCTCTCTCTCTCTCTCTCT
>JAJPUD010000662.1:277562-328561 GCA_023553655.1 Myrmecobius fasciatus
CTCTCTCTCTCTCTCTCTCTCTCTCTCTCTGTTTCCCTAGCTTGACATTACATAGGTGTAGAAGATCTTTAATAAATGCCTTTACTTGACCCTTTAGCACTTCCTAATGAATTCTCTATTGCATTCCCAATTGCAATTATTTTAAACTATCTCTTCTGTCCTAAGGTCTCCTCCATTCCTCCTCCACTTGCCACCCTCTCAGCTTTCAAGAAAAATGAGGCCATTCTGCAGGAGTTCTCTTTTTTGCCTTCTCTTGATCTCATAACTCTTTAACATCCTTCATTCTTTTTTCCTTTTATCTAGTCTCTGATGAAGAAATGATCCTTCTCCTCCCCAAAGCCAACCTCTCTATTTTTTGTATTCTTAATCCCATCCCATTTCATTTCATCAGAACATTGCCCCTTAGAATCATACTCTTCCCTTCTAATACTCAGTCTCCTCTATCTACTGGTTCATTTTCTTCTGTCTACAAACATACCCGGGACTCTCTCATCCTTAAAAAAAAAAAATCCTTCTCTTGACTTTACTATTCTTCCAAAGTATCATTCTTTCCATTTCACAGCAAACTCCTAGAAAAAGCTGTCAGCTCTAACTTTTCCCCTCTTGATCATGTCTCAATTCTTTGAAGTTTGGTTTCTGACTTCACCATTTAGCAGAAATTGCTCTCTCCAAAATTACAATCCCACACTTATTAGCTGTGTGACCCTGGGCAAGTCACATAACCCTGATGTCCCCACTAAAATCCCACCTTCCACAAGAAGCCTTTTCTGACACCCATTAATGCTATAGCTTTCCTTCTGAGATTATCTCTGATTTATCCTTTTTATCTTTTTTTCTTCATAGTTGCTTTCATATTGTCACCATCATTAGATTATGAACTTCTTCAAAACAGGGATTTTTGGGGTCGGGGAGAGGTTTCTGTGTGTGTCTCTGTCTGTCTCTTTATCTCTTTCTCCCTTTCTCTTTCTCTCTGTCTCTCTCATTCTCTTTCTCCCCTTTATTTATTGTTGTTGTTTGTCCTTTGTTCTCAAAAAGGGTCAGGACATCAGGGAAGAGATACTATGATATGCAAGTGAATTGAATTTAAGTGAAGGAGAACTATGCAAGATCACTTGCCTCATTTTCTCCTCCAGAGCCATCTGGGTCCAGTAACCAAATATAAATCTGGAAGACTGGAGATGGCCCTGGATTCAGTGAAAGACCTTGGCCCTTTTTTAAAATTCTGATCTTCAACAGATCTCAGTTTGACTGAGTTCAAACCCATTCAGCGATTAAGGCTAGGTAGTAATTGAGGCAAAATATGGCTTCTTTCCTGTAACAAAAAGTAAAATAAATAGATAAATAAATCTAGGAGGGGAAGACCCTCAAAGTTTTATTTAACACTAGTCAGTGTATCATGAGTTCAATCAAAGGCTAACAACTTACTCTTAACTAATCTCTTATCTTACTCTTATCTGCCAAATCTGATATCTTTTTATTTTTCAGTTCTCATCCTTTTCAATGTTTTTGAACGTTATTAACCTCATTATCCTCCTAGATATTTTCTCCTCTCTAGATTTCTCTTTTGGTTATCTTCTTACCTGTCTGATTGCTTTTTCTCATTCTCCTCTGCTGTATCTCAATCAGTCAATCAACTAGCATTTATTAAATAACTATCATATGCTGGACATTATGCTAAGTACTAGGGAAACAAGTTGAAATAAAAAATAATCCCTGTTTTCAAGGAGTTCACCATCTATTGGGACAGACAACATGCTAACAATTACATGATGTATATAACACAAATTGTGGGTAATCTCAGAAAAGGGCAGTAGGGTGGCACAAGCACTGGACCTGGAGTGGGGAAAACCAGAATTCAAATCTATCCTCAGATACTTACTGTGTGATCTTGAGCAAATCACTTAACCCTATTTGCCTTGGTTTCCTCATCTTGAAAATGAGTTGGAAAATGAAATGGAAAACTACTCCAAGAAAACCCCAAATGGGGGACATGAAGAGTTGGACATGACTGGAAAGACTGAATCACAAAAACAACACTTTTAGTTAGAAGATTAAGGAGCTCTAACAAAGACTTCTTGTAGAAAGTGTCTTGCTGACAGTTGAAAAGAGCCACAGAAGACAAAGGCAGAGAGGAAGAAGAGCATTCTGGATATGGAAGACAGCTAATTAAAACACTTAAAAGGAGATGCAGTTTCCATCTATATGGGGATTCCTACTTCTCTGTAAACTTCTCTGTAAAAAGTCCTTTTGCCTTCTTTTTCATTATTTCTTTCTTTTTTTTTTTTTTTTTTTTTTTGTTTCTTAATGACATCATTAGTCCCTGATTCCTATAAGTTTAAATGTCATCTCTCAATTCTATACACTTAGCTTTAATCCATCTCCTGAGCTTCAGTCCCACATTTAAAATTGAATGTCTTGTTACTACCTTGTAGTAGACCAGATCAGATAACCCAGAATCAATATTGGAATGAAATAATTTACTTATAATCCATGTCTCCTGACCTAGACCTGACTCAGGCCAGTCCCTTGACAGTTCAGGTTTGATACTACTATAAAATTGAAGGTCATTCAATAGTTATACAGGAAAGATTTGTATCAAGTACACCCACAGCAAACTGATTCAGCTGAATAAAACTCTCTAGTCTCTGAGTTGTAATTATTGTCTGTCTATTGGCCAAGAATCCAAGACTGAAACTACTCCTTTTTTTCTATTCAGGCCAGCAGGAAGTCATATATATATAACAATAGTTTGTGCCTTTCATTCCCTGAGGCAAAGAAATTCAAAAACTTTTTTTAATACTTATTAAGAAAAAGACTGAACTAACTTGCATGGGAGTGGGGAATTAGAATATTGATTCCAATATACCTTCTAACAGTTAAGAAAATATAATAATTATTATAATTATATACTATAAATAATAACATTATTATAAAAAAATTTTTCAACAGTTACTAGACAGAGCAGGAAAAAGATATTTATCAGTACCTATTCAGCTAAGCATATTTTTCTAGAGTTGGAAATACTCTTAGTCTGTTAGAAGCCTGAGGGAGAACCCCCCCCAACTCTTAACAAACTGGCTTTTCCACTCAGTCTTCATCTTCTGAGACAATCAAGTCTCAAGGTTAATTCCAATGTTTTTTAAGGAAAAACTAGTTGCATGGGGATAGAATTTTAGAAAAAAAAAAGTGCTCAGCCTGCATAGGAGGAAATATTGCTCCTTTCACACATGCTCAACTTTTCTGAAAGAGAACTCAGTGCCTTTTCCTGAAAATCCACTAGTCTTCCTAACTTTGCTATTTCTATTGAGGGTACCACCCAATCCTTCTAAGCATACAGGTTAGCAACCACAGAGTCATTCCTCACTTTTTATAGCCAATCAGTTGTTGGGGGGGGGAACTTAATGCTAACATAATACCATGTATTTAGGCACCAGTCCGATAGTTCTATTTAACATTATTTTTATTCAAGCTTGGAAAGGAATATCCAAACTGTCATAATACCCCATGTCTTCTGATATGACTTTTTCCCCCCAAGATAATTTCAGACATTTTTAGGAATCTCAAACAAGAATCTAAAAGATACCTTAAATAAAGTCTGAATTAACATAACAGATTTGAGCAACCAGATCTTTAAGAGAAGGAGGGAAGAGATTGCCCTTAGCTCAATGGTCAATATGATGGTCACATGGGAGTAGGGGAAGGGAAGGCTGTATTTTTATTTAAGTAAGCTTTGTTAGGTTTCCAGTTATTAGCCTTTCCTTTACCTAAGGAAAGGCCCTTTTTTCCTTCTGTTGAGATCTACTCAGCCCAATTTTCCAAGGAGCTTTGCTTAGAAGTTTGCAACAGGCTATCAAGAAAAATATACTTTTTAAAATATTTCTAGAGAAACTAAAAGGGAGCAATGCCTAGATGGATCAGTGTGTTGGAGTTCCAAAGAGACTCCCCAAAAGTTTGGGGTTCCAGACTGCTGTCACGAGGAGTCTCAAAAGAATTTGCAGGCTTCGACCCATTTCCACATCAAGGGGCAAAGTTTATTATAATTGTAACACCAATTAAAGAGGGCTAAGTCCCAAAAGAATTTAGCAAAGAACCAGGAACAAGAAGATAAATTTGTAGGAAAAAGATAGAAAAATTAGATCTTCAAGTCACTGAGGAGTGGTCTGATATGTTCCCCGTTATTGAATTCTATGGCTCAGAGGTGAAGTTACACCCCATCATTGAATTCTGTGGCTTAGATTGTCTCAGAAACTTTGTAATTACTGACCAACAGATTATTAACTGACAGCCGGCATTGTTTGTGGAACTACAGCACTTCCAAGGCCAGGTGGCCTCCTCCTCCCTAGGAACTACACTACATCAAATGGATAAAGCACTGGACCTGAAATCAAGAAGACCCAAGTCCAATTCTGCCTCAGACCTTTAATAACTGTGACATTAGGTAAAACATCACATACTTTCTGCCTCAGTTTCTTCCTTCACTACAGAGTGAAGATAAAATGGGACAATATTTGAAAAGCACTTTGCAAACCTTAAAACATGATATAAAGGTGCTTGTTTTTATATAATTATGTTATTTAGGTTTGTTTTATTATTAATAATAGTAATTTCAATATGCTTCCATAGTTAATAAGTCTTATTCTACCCATATATTTCTCAAGTCTATCCTCTTCTCTCTGTTAATATGACTGCCAATCCTAATTCAGCCCTTTGTTACCTCTCAACTAAATTATAATAGTCTCCTATCTGGTCTCCCTGAAACAATTCTCTTTTTTTCTCCCTATCAAAGTAATATTTTTAAAACCTATGTCACTCTTCTCCAAAGCTCCATTGTGTGCCTATAACCACATTTAAGATCAAATATAAATTCCTTTTTTGATATTTAAACAAAATCCTTTATAATCTGGCTCAAACACAAAATTTATTAGTGTATCTGACACAATATCAAACTTGGAGGCAGGAAGACCTGATTGTACTATGGACAAGTTATTAGCATTTCTAAGCCTCAGTTTTCTTATCTATCAAATGGGGATAAAAAATTAGATAACATATGTAAAGTTTTTTACAACCACTAAAAGTTATATGAATTTTTAGTTTTTATTGTTGTTATTTCATTAATTACCTTTCCAGGCTTATATTTTATGGAGAACTCACAAAGGGCAAGAGTTCACAAGGTGGTCAAAAAAAGTGATATAAGGACATTCCCAAAGTCTCTTTTAAGAACTTTAGAATTGGGGCAGCTAGGTGGCACAGTGTATAGAGCACCAGCCCTGAAGTTAGGAGGACCTGAGTTCAAATCTGGTCTCAGACACTTAACATTCCCTAGCTGTGTGACTCTGGGCAAGTCACTTAACCTCAATTGCCTCAGCAAAAGCAAAAAAAAAAAAAAGAACTTTAGAATTGATAGTATGATATAGGAGACACTGGAACAGGACCACCTAGCATGGCATGCCCTCTTTAGAGAAGGTGCTGTGTTCTATGAGCAAAGTAAAATTGAATTATCTCAGAAGAAATGAGAGAGGCACAAAGTTAGAGAATCAATCTCAAATCTTTCCAAGCTCACATTGATCTGATCAGCCACAGTTAGACACACTATAATTCGAGTCTAACATAGTGATGTCATTTTGGTCCTTTTTGAGAATGAAGGATAACCCAATTCCTCTTTTCATAATCTACTAACTAGTCAATTGACCATCTTGTCATTCCTTATACACAATGTTACAACTGTCTCCTCAGTGCCTTTATGTTGGCACTCCTCCACCTCTGGAATTAATCAATCAACAAGTATTTATTAAGTGTTAATTGACTTTGGCAAATTGCAGCGCTTCTTTAGTGACATGAAGCCTCCCATAGAAATGAAAGCCATTAAAAATGTATATCAATATATTCTGTGTTACTATATGCAAGTAGCAGGATGTAGAATAAGAGAGTCCAAAGAATTAAAAAGCAGTATCACACAGAGGGCAGTGGAGAAGCATAGAGAGTCTACTACATATAACTAAGGAGAAACTCTAAAGTAAAACAGGACTGAAAGAGATCAACAAAGAAATGTAGGATAGGAAGAAAGGAAGGGGTGGTCAAATGGTAAGGGAAAAAATGGCAGGTGCTCAGAAAGTGAGGAGTTTGATGGATTTTCTATATTAAGTAAACCTAGTAAACCACTAGGAAGAATCCACAAGATGGAGAGAGATAGGTAGATTGCAATATTCTCTGAAAGGAACTCCCAAATGAGCAATGTTATAGATTGATTTAATTAACCTTTGCTGACCTTCTCCATGGGACCATGACACCATGGGAATTTCCTTGGTGTCATTTCCCTTGGCTACCTTGACACAGTTAGTTGGTTAGTCATTTAGCATTTATTAAGTACCTACTATGTGCTAGATCTAGTTTATATATAATATATAAATATATTATATATTTATATATAAATATATATAGATATAAATATATATAGATATAAAGAGGGAAAAAAAATCCTTCTTCTCAAGGAGCTCACAGTTGAATGGAGGAATATGAATTCCCAAGAGACAGAGAAAGGACACAACATGCAGACAACTATATACAAACAATATACGTGCAGGATAAATTGGAGATAGTCGAAAAGGAAAGCACTAAGATTAAGGAGAAATGGGAAAGGCTCTTACAAAAAGTGGGACTGTAGTTAAGACTTGAAGGAGGCAGAGATAAGGAAAGAGAATGTTCCAGGGGTAGGGGACAGCACAATGGTCTTCAGGGTTTACTCACACGTTTCTGATGGCTCCTTTCTGTCTCCCAGTGATTCATGCTCTTCCCACTCCTTAAATTTGAATGCTTCTCAAAGTTTTAGCTGAGGTCTCATGTCCTCTCTATTCTCTCCTCTCCTCTCACTCTCTGTGTCTCTTTCTATGTGGTTCTTTCTGTCTCTATTTCTCTTTTGCATGTTGAACTATTTCCCATGATTTCAATTTTTACCTCCCTGTTTTTAATCCTCTCCTCTTCTCTCCTTTCCTCAACTTCTCTCCTCTTCTCTCTCCTCCTCTCTCTCTCTCTATCCCTTTCTATATCTTTCTTTCCATCTCTGTCTCTTTTGCTTGTTGAACTATTTCCCATGGTTTCAATTTTTACCTCCCTGTTAGTGTTCCACTAATTTTTATAGAAATACAGAAATATAGAATCTCAAAGTTTGTCTAATCTAATCCATGTCTAAGTCCTTGGACTTACTTGTATTGCAGGTACAGCAGAACAGAAGTTACAAAGGCATGGAGACATATAAGAGAAACAGAGTGAAGGTCAGGTTGACTGAATCAATACAGGATGGAGAATAATATCCAGTGAGACTGGAAAGAAGGTTGGGGCCAGATTTAGAAAGACTTTAAAAGCTAAACAGAGTAGTTTGTATTTTATTCTGAAAAGAATATGGAAATACTGGAGTTATTTGTTGTTTTTTAATGAGAATGGGAATGGGTCACATGATTGAACATGTATAATCTATAGCAAGTATATAGTAATATCTCAGGGAGGGAGAAAGTGAGGGAGGAAAGAGAAAATTTGGAACTAAAAAGATATTTAAATGAATAATTAAAATTGTCTTTACATGTAACTGAGGGAAAATAAAATATTACTCAAAAATTAAAAAAATAAATATGGGACTGGATTTGAATTTAGGAACATAAGTCTGTATCCAATGTTCTGTCTCCACTGCACCACCTAACTGCCTGGTGCATACATACATACAAATATGTGTATATATACATATATATATATATGTATATATACATACGTATATATATACACACATGAAAAGGATTAAGTAATTTCTCCATGTTCAATTATGATACTAAACCCAGCACTAGATCTATTACACTGTATCCTACTACTTTACTAAAGCAATTAATCATCTTGACTATAATTTTTCCTAAGATACTCTCTATAAACAATCACACTGTGTTTGCTTTTTTTTTACTTGATTATGAATATTTGTTACAATAGATTTTTTTTTCTTTCCTCTTGATTAATTAAAGAGGACATTCAAAAGAGAGACACCTCTGTAGGATATCCTTATTATTTCATTCAACCAGCAATATCCCTCTGGTTTCTCCTTGACTCCTCACTCTCATTTACCTATCCAACTGTTACCAAATCTTGTGACTTCTCTCTCCATAGCATCTCTCATTTGGTTCCCCTCTCTTTATTCAAATTTAGAATTTCACCCAAATTCACTTGGATTATTGAAATGGTCTTTTCTTTGGTCATTTTCTCTCCAGGGAAGGGGAAGCTCCCACCTCCTGGGACAGGTGATTTAACTTCTGGATAGCTGTGATCATTAGTAGATTTTTCCTGACATCAAACTGAAAAGTGTTTCTTTGCAACTTTTACTCTGAGCTCTTAGCGCTACCTTCTGGGAGCTAAACAAAACAAATTAATTCTTCTTTCACCTTTCAAATACCTGAAAACAGTTATTACATTTCCTATAAATCTTCTCTTCTCTAAGCTAAGAACTAAAGCATCATCTTATAACTTTTCTGACATATCCCACATACATAAGTATGATTTTTATTATATGGGTTGCTCAAATTTCCCTATCAGCATCATAGCATTTGTATAGAACTTATATCATTTGGTCTCATAACAATCCTCGGAGGTAGGTGCTCATATTATTCCCATTTTACAGATGAGGAAATTGAGACAGAGATTGTAACTTGTCCCAGGTCACACATCTAATAGGTATCTGAGACTGGAAACATCTCTGAAACTGTAATGGATGTCAATAGGGAAATGATTTAACATATAACTATCCATTTTGCATATAGTTATGCTCATGTAAATCATCAGAAGTGGGCAGCAGCCTTCTGGTTTGACAAGTCTCAGAAGATTCTTTGTCATATCTTGGATACATGCCCTAAGAAGACAGATGTCCTATTGCTGGTATCAAGTTTGACCAATATCTGACTCAATATTTCTTAGAAAGGGATCATTAACTCATTAGACCACTGCTTGCTCACCTGAGAGCACTAAAATTTAATCTGAATTATTAATTTGTTCCTTAACACTTTGTTGAGTATGTAAAATCCATAAAACAATAATTCAGGCTCTTATTTGGAGTGTCACTTTTCAAAACATAAATGCTCATGCTAGAAATTTGACATTCTCTCTCCCAAGCCAATACAAGTTATCACCAGCATATGGCTATTCTGGGATAAGTAGCTAAGGTGAGGTAACTAAGAGGTTATCATCCTCTTCCATATAGCCTATATAGGTTTCATTTCATAAATTAAAAAGAAAATTTAAAAAGAAAAAAAAAAAGAGTTGATACCCAGAATCACACTAGATTACCCATTCAGTGTTCCCCAGTATACCAGTAAAATACCTCAATCCCAGGAATCCCTACTGAAGGGCAGGGATAAGGGGCTACCAGGTCTTAGATGCCTCTGTAAAAAATTTCCTCCCTGGCTTGTTCAGGGCCGAACAGACATTTTTACTCCACCCATGTCACCAGAAATCAAGGCATGTCCCCAAAAGTCCATCAAAGGATGTAATTAGAACAAAGGAATTCTGAACCTCTTTGGCAACTTCATAAAGTTTGTGGACCCCTTATCATAATAATGTTTTTAACTGTATAAAGAAAATATATAGGATCACATTGAAACCAATTATATAATGTATAATTTTATACGTATATTTTTATTATTCTGTGGATACAAATATATAAATAAGATTACACATTATAATAATGTGTATTATGTATCATATATGATAATATAATAATTTATATTATATAATATATAGACTTGTAGATATGTTTTAATAAAGTATATTATATGCATATATAATATATATACACTTATAGATATGGTTTATAGTTAAGATTAACCAGGTTAAAAACACCTACATCTAAGCCCTTCCTGAGAAGGAATTTATCATGGATCCTTGAATACTAGATTGGCAGCTATGTCTAAGTGGCTTATCAGTTCCATGTTAGAGCATGGGCCTGCCTGTATCACAGCCCATACTGGTGGCCCTTCATGCTGTCCATTCTGCCATCTACTTCCATTGTTGCTATACTGGAAGTTAAGTGCCAGAACCTAATGAAGCTCCCCTCAGCCAGACAAAACCACTGACTCCTGTGGCAGAGCCAATTATGCCCTATGCCAGGGTGTATCAATACCACACTACACTAAGTTTTGGACCTCACAGGAATGTTTATTTCAGGATTATTGCTTATTCATCTATGCTTCCTCCCTCCCTCTCCCCACCCCCAAAAGAAAGGGAGGAAATATGCATTTATATAGTACATACTATGTGCTAAGCACTGAATAAAAACCCAAGAGAGAAATGCTATTTTTATCCCCATTTATTATTTATTTACAAACAGAAGTTAAATGACTTAACAAAGGTCACACAGCTAGTAAGTGTCTGGTGTCAAATTTGAACTCAGGTCCTCCTGACTCCAGGCTCAGAGCTCTATCCATCGTACTATTGAGCTGCCTCAGGGAAGCATAAATAATTAAGAGATGGCTATCACTCTGGAAAAAGAAATAGAAAAGTAATTTTACAGTCCTGAACATCATCAACTAAAATAACTTAATCTAAAAGCTGTTCTACACAAATTTTAAAATAAACTGTCCAGTGTTACACTTTGAATTTCAATGAACAAAATAGCATATTTGTTATTCTGAATTTCCATCATGAATCTTTTTTTTCTATTTATTCTCATTGACTTTTCCTCTTTGATCATATTTAGCATACTTAGCATTCTGTCCCTCTGTTTCTATTTTTTACTTTGCATTATTCCATGAAGGTTTTTCCATATTCCTCCCAAAAAAATATTTCTTTGTATTCTTTCATACTTGTCATCTTAATTACATTTAGTATTCAATTATATTAACCCACTACAATTTATTTAATTTGTTATTGGAGAATTAAACTGCTTCCATGTTTTGTTATTATAAATAACTATTTAGTCTATTTTCAAAGATAATTAGGAAAAAGAAAAAGAACCTCTATGTTCTAAAATGTTTATAGCAGTTCTCTTTGTGATAGCAAAGAACTTGAAATTGCAGAGATGCCCATCATTTGGAGAATGGCTGAACACATTGTGGCATATAATTGTGATGAAATAGTACTACTCTTTTATTAAAAATGATGAACTTGGGGCAGCTAGGTGGCTCAGTGGTTAGAGCACTAGCCCTGAAGTCAGGAAGACCTGAGTTCAAATGTGGTCTCAGCCACTTAACATTCCCTAGCTGTGTGACCCTGGGCAAGTCACTCAACCTCAATTGCCTTAGCAAAAAACAAAAAACAAAACAAAACAAAAAAAGATGAACTCAGTGATGTTAGAAAAACATGTATGTTGTTCTTGCATGAAATAATGAAAAATGTTATATGAACAGGATCAAGAGAACATTGTATACAGTAACAACAAAATTGTTTTAAGAACAACTTTGAGCAAATAAGTTATTCTAACTGTTTTAAATACCCAAATTAACTCTAAAAAAATATGAAGAAAGATATTATCTACATCCAGAGAAAGAACTGAAAAATACAAGTATGTTTGAATAATTTTACATACATTTACATACATATGTATGTATGTAAAATTATGTATATATAAAATTATTCTAAACATACTTCTATTTTTCAGTTCTATCTCTGAATGCAAATAGTGTCTTTCTTCATATGTCCTTCACAAATGTGTATATATTTGTGTGTATATACACATATACCTATTTGTGCCTAATAGTAGCCATTTCTTGAAGGGACAGGGGAGGAGAAGAGAGGGAAGGGAAAAAAAAAGAAAATTATATGACAATTTTTTATCTGTTTGAAAGAAATAGTAAGTTGTACATAGTAGATTTACAGTTTCATATGCAATCTTTTTTATTGTACTATGCTATGGAAATGCTTGTTTTATTCCACAAATTAAAATTAAAAAATTTTTTAAAGCAAAAATATCTTTAAATGTGCAAGTTTTTTCTTTTTGATAACAATTTAAGATAATATTTTCTCTTTTTTTATTTTCAGAAGAGATTTATGTTTCAGAGGATTTACATTTCTTCTTTTTAAAATTCCATTTATATTCTTTCATTATCTATCCATTTTGGATAGTTGGAGTTACTATTGTAAATTTTAAGTATTTTCTAATATATTAAATTTATATGTCACATTTTACCTGTCCTGTTTATCACTTGGTATTTCTTTATCTTTATGCTGAGTTCAGATTTTTCAAAAAATTCAGTTACACTATTAAAGCTTAAAGTCAAGTACTTGTGTCTCTTCACAGAATATTTCCATCTTTATGAGATTCTTCATTTAAATAAAAACTTATCACCATGTTCTTGGAAATTATATGTCTACATTAGCAAAGTTTGCAAAAATATTCTTTAATGTTAGCTTTCTATTCAATTACCAAAAAACCAAAACCCAAAACTTTCTTTCATGGTATCTGAACTGAAGTTTGTAGGCCAAAAAGGATAATTATGACCCCACAGAATCCACCAAAAAGAAAAGGAAAGCATGGTAGATGATACTGGGGTAAAGATCAGAGAAGAAAGAGATGACATAATATAGCTGAAATAGCAATTTACATGTATTGCTCTAAGGTTTGCTAAATATCATCTTATCCTTATAGTAGAATGATAGATCAAATATTATCCTAAATTTACAGATTTAGAACTAAGGCTCAGAGGTATAAAATGAGATATGTTCAGTCATAGGATTAGAAATTAATAGAGATACCCAGATTTTTCTTTATTGCATATGTAAGAAAAATGTTTTATGGAAGAAAGTATTCAGTTATTCAACTTGGGATACTAGTAATATATTTTTCTTATTGGGCCAAAGGAAAACTATGTTGATTTTCCTCTTTCATCAGCCAGATGGTGAATATTAGGAGTCTGGTGTGAGGAATGGAAAATAAATTGAGAGTCTGGAGATAGAAGGTACAGAGAGAGAATGGGGAATGAGGAACCAGAGGGGCAAAATCTCCTGACAGTAACAAATCTGGCAGATACTTATGGGTTCTGAGTTGACTCCAAAGTCATTGTTTCTTTTCTTTTGTAAACCTTGGAGATTAATCTGCTTGTTTACATTTCTACTTTTTTTTAAGGCAAATTAAGTGACTTATCCAAGGTCAAACAGCTAGTAACTGAATGAGTTTGAATTCAGGTCCTCCTGATTCCAGGGCTGATGCTCTATCTACTGAGCCACCTAGCTACTCCCATTTCTGCTTTGGATTGGAGTTTTCAAATGTTCCTCCTGTTCTTTTTCACTCTAGAATCACTTTTCTGTTCACATAGATCCCATAAGAAATATCTCCATGTAGGTAATGCTAGGTTACTTGGCTATAAGAAAGAATAGAAGTGATTAGCTTACATTTCAGTGAAAAAGTAAATTCTGGGAATCCTGAGCATTTTCCATAGGAGATGTGGAAGTGGGGACTCTGAAGTAAAAATGAGAAAAGAGCATTTTCACTGGAGACTGAGATAAGCCCAGAATTATCCCTGGAAACAACAGCAGAGAAGAAAAAGGAAGAACAGACTTTGAGCCATGACTTTCTGGTCTATTTACCCCTCTTTCACCTCAGCAGCATCAGTACTATGGTTTGAGAACTGACTCTGGATCAAAATGAAGATGTCTTAGGTAACAGTTGGTCCAAGGGGGAGAAGGAAAAAATTTCCCAATACAGATGTCCCTAGATCAGTTCTTCCGAGGCAACCACAGGAAGCAAAAATACTTTCAAGTCAGTAAAATAGCCAAGGATTTTTACTGTATCTTATAGTCCAGCTGATGTTTCTCTGAATCAGAAAGTAACCTAGATGATCAATTTGTTTTGCTTTTAAAAATGCTTAGCACAGAATCCAGCACATAGAAGGCATAGAATAAATACTTTGGATGTTCTCACAGAAAGCATGAATTAATAATGCACACTGAACCCATGGCAAGAGTTCAGCCTTCTAATGCCACTTAATTGTACAACCCATTAGTACAGTTATCCCTTCCACATCACAGAATTTAGTAGTGTGGCACCCAGGCAGCCAGAAAATCCATGTAAAATTTTTTGGCCTTCCTTTCTTATCAGAGAAGTCTAAAATATTATGGTATTAAAAGATAACATGTTGATATTATAGAACACTATCCACATATTTCATGCATTTCTGAGCTTCTAAATTTTTTCTGTGTTATCTGTTGGTCTTTGGACATTGTCTACAACTTACACAAAATTTCTATTTAATTTTTATACCAATTTACATATATCCAAAAGTGATGGGAAAAGTCATTATATGAAACCCTATATTATTGTCTTAAGTTTTCATGTAGTTCAGTTAATGTTTCTTTTATGAATTTGGATCCTAAGGTATTTGGAATATATAAAGTTATTACTGTTATTGATTAGTAAGCCAAACAATAATAGTCTATGGATCCTTAGATTCCCTGTCTATTATTCCTTTTATTTTCTGACTCAGCTTTGTCAGAAAGCATGATTACAATGTCTACTTTTTTGGATTCACTTTATACATAGTAAATTATTTTCCCATACCCATAGTTTTATTTTGTATAAATCTTTGTTGTATAAAGCAATAGATAATAGGATTTCTTTATTTAATATTTAAAGTTATATTTTAAATTGTTAGGATTATGTTTATATTTTTCTCCATTTGTTTTGAAGGTTGAGGGTTTTTTAAGGTATAACTTTTTTTTTACTTTCTGCTGTAAATAAGATATTGTGTTCCTTCAGTTATTTTTTTAAGATTTTCTATTCCCAATGGCTCTCTTTCCTTCACTGGTGATTTCCCCTCTTCCAATTTGTTAACCCTTTCCTTTTGAGGTTTTGCTAATTAGTTCCAATTCCTTTTCTGCTTTTATTGAGATTATTTAACTATTCTCTTTTTTTCTCTCTCAAATACATTCCCCCTTTTTCTTCTGCTCTTCAATCTGTCCTGTTCATTATTTTCTTATATGTTGTTTTTCCAGAAAGGGTTTCTCTCACTCTCTGCATTATTCTTCTTTTCTTTCTTTCTGATCTAGACTCTCATTTTCTGATTTAGCCTCTATAACTATGTAACTGTTTAGCTCTCTCTATTCTCTGTATTCCTTATGAAATCATAAATTCTAAGGAATCCACTTCTGATTTTTCTTGGTAGTTTCTTCTTTGCCAGTTTCTTGGCATTGCCTCATAGAGATTATTCAGAAGATTCCCCCTTTCCATTGTTCCTTCCTCCAAGAACACAGGCAATTTCTACATGGGGCAGATGAAGCACTTCGGTGTATAGGGAACCTTCCCCCTATAACCACTGCTTCTCTAATTTTGCAGCCCATCCCTGAGAAATACCTTCTCCTTATTTACTTTCTTTTCTTCATTTGTTTCAAAATCTCCTCCCTGGGTCCATCTCTTCCTTGGAGCCAGTTGTTCCCAAGATATTGAAATCCCTCTGTCCCAAAGTAGAACAAGTGGTCTTTCCAAGCCATTTCCCTTCACAAAAATCCTTCTTCACCCATAGAAATCTTCATCAATGAAACCACTTCCCACTACTAAAGTAAGACCTTTCTCCTTTCCTTCTCTTTTTAATCTTTTTCCTCAACTCCTCACCCACTCCCCTGCAGGTTCCTCCTAAGATAGCCAGTTACCTTCCCCTGATTGCTAACTCTGGATTTGCACACAACACATTCCCCTCTTCCCTTTTCATTCATCCTCCCATTTTTTGTTTTTCAGTTGTGTGACTTCATTGGGATTTTCTTGGCAAAGATACTGGCACAGTTTGCCACTTCCTTCTGCAGTTCATGAAGTAACTGAAACAGTGGTAACTCACTTTTTTTTAATTAAAAGCTTTTTATTTACAAAACCTATGAGTGATTTTTCTACATTGACCTTTGCAAAAAACTTTTTTTTTCCAAGCTTTTCCCCTTCTTCTCCCCACCCCCACCCCAGATGACAGGTAATCTAATACATGCTAAATATGATAAATTATATGACAAATCCAATATATCTATACATATCTATACAGTTATCTTACTGTACAAGAAACATCAGATCTAGAAAGAGAAGGAAAAAAAAAACAACCTAAGAAGGAAAACAAAATGCATGGAGATATTCACAGAAAGCGTTAAAATGCTGTGTTGTGGTCCACACTCAGTTCCCTCAGGTCTCTCTCTGGATGTATATGACTATCTTCATCGCTGAACAATAGGAACTGGTTTGAATCACATCATTGTTGAAGAGAACCATGTCCATCAGAATTGATCATCATATAGTCTTGTTGCTGTGTATAATGTTCTCCTGGTTCTGCTGATTTCACTCAGCATCAGTTCATGCAAGTCTCTCCAGGCCTCTCTAAAATCATCCTGCTGGTCGTTTCTTATAGAACAGTAATATTCCATAACATTCATATACCATAATTTATTCAGCCATTCTCCAATTGATGGGCATCCTTTCAATTTCCAGTTTCTAGCCACTACAAAAAGGGCTGCCACAAACATTTTTGCACACGTAGGTCCCTTTCCCTCCTTTAAAATCTCTTTGGGATATAGGCCCAGTAGAAACACTGCTGGGTCAAAGGGTATGCACAGTTTGATAACTTTTTGAGCATAGTTCCAAATTGCTCTCCAGAATGGTTGGATCCATTCACAGTTCCACCAACAATGCATCAGTGTCCCAGCCTTCCCACATCTCCTCCAACATTCGTCATGTCATTTCCTGTCATTTTAGCCAATCTTACAGGTGTGTAGTGGTATCTCAGAGTTGTCTTAATTTGCATTTCTCTGATCAATCGTGATGTGGAGCACCTTTTCATGTGACTAGAAATAGTTTCAATTTCTTCATCTGAAAATTGTCTGTTCATATCTTTTGACCTTTTATCAATTGGAGAATGGCTTGAATTCTTATATATTTGAGTCAATTCTCTATATATTTTAAAAATGAGGCCTTTATCAGAACCTTTGAATGTAAAAATATTTTCCCAGTTTACTGCTACCCTTCTAATCTTGTCCACATTCATTTTGTTTGTACAAAAACTTTTTAACTTGATATAGTCAAACTTATCTATTTTGTGATGAATGATGATCTCTAGTTCTTCTTTGGTCACAAATTCCTTCCCCCTCCACAGGTCTGAGAGGTAAACCATCCTCCATTGTTCTAATTTGTTTATAATATCATTCTTTATGCCTAGATCATGAATCCATTTTGACCTTATCTTGGTATAAGGTGTTAGGTGTGGGTCAATGCCTAGTTTCTTCCATACTAGTTTCCAATTATCCCAGCAGTTTTTGTCAAATAGTGAGTTTTTATCCCCAAAACTGGGGTCCTTGGGTTTATCAAACACTAGATTACTATTGTCATTGAGTATTTTGTTCTGTGAACCTAACCTATTCCACTGATCCACTACTCTATTTCTTATCCAGTACCAAATGGTTTTGATGACCAGTGCTTTATAATATAGTTTTATATTTGGTACAGCTAGGCCACCTTTATTTGCATTTTTTTTTCATTAATTCCCTTGAAATTCTTGACCTTTTGAGGTAACTCACTTTTTCAGGATCACCCACTTACTAAGTATCTAAGGCTGGATTTGAACTTGAGTCTTCCTGTCCAAGTCCAGCACTCAGTTCACTGTACCACCTAACTTTCCATTTTGTAATGTAGTCCCCCCAAAAAAAGCATTGATTTACCTGTAGAGAGGGTATCACCAAGTTGTGTCTATCATGCCTGTTACTTCTACCTGTCTTCTATTTTCACTCCTGTCTGTGTATATTTAAGAAGAAATCTCTTATTGGTCTCTGCTCAGGCTACTCTTGAAGATTGCACTTATTCATTCTTCTTGAATTGCTATTATTTAGAATATTTGAGCAGCAAATAATACCAGATCTAGTTTTCTTTTTTGTTGTTGTTGTTGTTTCAAATACTTTTTTTTTATTATTGAATGTCTATCATTTTAAACTCATGGTTGAGCTCAGATTTGTAGGTTAAGACACCATGGGCTGCATCCTTAGCCCTGTTGCTTTTTGGGATTCATTATTCCATTCTCTCTTGCAGTTTATGATACGTACAAAATAGTTTTGTATCATTTAGGTTTTTTTTTCCTTTATATTTGAAGGACTTTCATCTTTTGGCTTGGGGAACTTGTTCTAAATTGAATTACTAAATCTAACCATTATGTATCTTGGAATTTGGAGCCTTAAGGTTTTGTTTGTTTGTTTCTGGAGGTTTCTTCTTTTTCAATTCTTTCAACTGGTATTTCATTCTCTACATACAGAAATTTTGACTGTTCCTTTATATTATTCCTTTCATCATACTGTTAATTTTTCTTTTCTCCTGTCGTGCTCTTTTTTAAAATCTGTGATCCTTAGGTTGTCTCTATGTAACGTTTCTTCAAGATTAGTACGTTTTGCTTGCATGGTGAAAATATTTTCTTTTAATGTTATTGCTTTATCTTTTCTTCTTCTGCATTGTCCTTCACTTCAGTGTTTTTGCCTTCCTAGATAATGTTCTCTTTTTTGTTTCTTTTGTGAGATTTGCCATTGTATATTGGAATTTCTCTAGTTCATTATTTTTGCTACACAGGTCATAAATTCTGCTCTCATAATTCTCATTTCTCTTTTAAACCACTCAAGAATAGCATATTGCTTCCTTGTTCTCCTCAAATTCCACAGGGTTTTTTGCCTTCTCGAATGTGATCATTTTTTCTTTATTTTGCAGTTTTTATTCATAGATGCTTCAACCACTTTCCTAGATTTGAAGGCCATATTTCTTTCTACTGTTATTGTCTTCTCTGTGGTTTTTTATCTCCTTATATTCAAAATCTTTGAGTTTTTCTCTTCCTGCTAGCTTTGGTCATTTCAGTCTTCCCCGCCATTCTCCCCATCCCTCCCATCCCTATTGTTAACTTTTTTGTCTCTCAACTTATTCTTATCTAATGGTAGGTTCCTTGGGGAATAAATCTCAAAATATCTCAGCTTCTTCCTACACTAGGCAATTCATAGTATGGTAGCCTAATTCTGTGCCCCAAATGACTTGTCAATGAATGGAATTGGGCCCAGCTAGATACCGAATGCTTTTCCTCAGGGTTAATGGAATGGGACTGTAGGATGGGGGTGGCCACCCACTCACCCACACCCCCACACACATACACACACACACACACACACACACACACACACACACACACACACACACTGTGTCCTGTCCAAGTGTACTGTCTTGCTCCCTCTGTTCCTCAGTTTTCTAGCCAGACACTGGCAATTCTGCCAGTACTGATGTTATGGGATTGATTTTTATCATATGTGTCCCTAGGACTCTAGAAGAAGGTAGCATCCGGCAGGGGGAGGGATGTAGTATTGAGTTCTGTTTCAAGCCCAGACATCTGTCCTTTTCTCTGTGTTTCTGGTTTTCCTGAAGAATGCTACCTGCTCCAGCACTAGCTGTGTGACCCCAGTGACCTTCCTTTATACAGAACACAGCAAAGGTTCCCTGGCTATCTATCCAGACCAGAGCAGGCTTCTCTAGCCCAGAACCCAGATCTCCATGGTCCTGAAAAGAGAGAGAAAAGATGAGTGGATGGCTGGGTTTTGTTAGGAATCCCTGTGGATCAGAAGCACAAGTGGGGAAGGAGTGATGAGTAAGCTTGGGGTAGACATCAGTTCATGGATTTCTTGGTTTGTTTTTTATTATTCTTTTGGGTGCTAGGTATCCTAAATTAAGAAGAAAACTGAAGTTTCTTTCTCATTGGCACATAATTTTTATTCTGGAGAAATTTGAGCAGTCTAGGGAATCAAAGAAAATATCAAGCCTTCCTCTTGTTTATCAATGGAATTCTCTATGTGCATGGTTCTCAAAGACTCAGAGCCCATTTATATCTCTCTGTAGTGAATAAATGTCCACCAAGAGACTATTTTCTAATCCCTTTGGTTCTCTATGTGGCTCTTCTGGTATTCAGTCATATAAGCATGACAGTAGCTTCATGGCGTGAGGCAGTGAAAGGCATTAGGTCATCCACTCACTGAGGGGATCCACATCCTCCATATTGCTTTCCCCCAATTCAACTATGATGAGATCAGTCCAATCCAGTCCATTAAACTAGTCAAATGTTCTTGGGCATGCCTGACTCAGGCCAATCTGGTGGCTCAGGAAATGAATCACTCAGACCAACTCACATTTAACAAAAGGTTTATTTAACGATAGTATGTAAAGAATATTCATCAAGGACAGAGCATTGATTTATTTGGGTGTGACTTCTTAGCTTCTGATTTTTCCAAGATGTCATGCAAGTGAGATGCTTGTGTCAAGCTTGATAAGCAAATTGATTCCATCTTTGTCTTCCCCATCACTGGACTAGTGTACTTAAATGATCAGGGGAGGAAGAGAATAAGTCCTTATTAAACACTTACTATGAGCCAGGCACTGACAAATATCATCTCATTTGATCCACACAACAACCCAGAGAGGTAGATATTATCATAAGCCCCCTTTTTACATTTGAGAAAACTTAAGCAGATAAAGATTAAGTGATTTGCCCATAGTCACACAACTCAGTTAGCATCTGAGGGAGGATTTAAACTCAGGTTTTCCTAGTGCTAAGTCCAAGACTTTATCTACTATGCCATCTAGCTACTTATAGAATAGGATTCTGTTCCCTCACCCTTTAGGCATCAAGGATATTTCGATATATTTTAAGGAAAAACTAGTCAATCAGGTTGGAGTGCCTGTGAATGTTATTCCTATAACATATATAGAATAGTAGTAGCCAGATCACTATCTTGAGTATAGAAGTTTACTTGTTTGTTTATTCTGATATACTTATTGTGATTTCTTGAATGTAGGGAGCTTCCTTATGCAAAGTTCCTCTGCTGATTTAGCTCTTGAAGTTGAGTAAAGAAGTCCCCAGTGAGCATTCTTAAGCATTTACACAGCATACCAAACTCTGGGATAAGCACTGGGAATACAAAAGCAAAATGAGTCTCAACTTTCAAGGAGCTCTGGGAGACAGAGCATACCAGGTATAAACAAGAGACCTAGTATTGTTGAGTCAGTTATGTCCAATTCATTGTGACCCCACAATTTGGGTTTTTCTTGGCAAAGATACTGGATTTGCCATTTCCTTCTCCAGCTCATGTTTTAGAATAGGAAACTGAGGTAAACAAGGTTAAATGACTTGTTACAGCTTGTGAGTATCTCAGGTTAGATATGAACTCATGAAGATGAGTCTTTTTGACCCTAGACTCAATGTTCTATCCATTTCACCATCTACCTGCCCAATAACATATAGTCAGGATCTATTGAAGATATAAGCCGAAGGAAGGCATCAAAATTTAGGGGGATTCACAAAACACTTTTTAGAGAGGTATATATAGCCTTTTAGTTGAGACTTGTAGTCTCAGAAGTCAGAAGATTGAGAAAAGGGGGATGAGAGTTCTGGGAGTGGAGACAGCCAGTAAATACGCAAAAGAAATGGAATGTGATGCTTGAGAAACAAGCGTCCCAGTGGCACTAGATCACAAGCATACAGAGGAGTCAGGTATAAGAGGCCTGGAAAGGGAGGAAGAGGCCAAGTTACGAAGGGTTTTAAAAGCCAAACAGGAGGTCTTATTTTTTGATCCTTGGAGTAATAGGGAACCACTGGAGTTGATTGAATAGTGGGGTGATATGATCAGACCCATATTTTAAGAAAATGAATTTGAGTGAAGAATTGTTTGGAGTGGAGAAAGCCTTGATGCAGGGAAAGCAACCAAAAAGCCATTGAAAAAGTCTAAATGAGAGATGGTAAGGGCTTGTGTCAGGGTGGTAGCAGTGTCAGAGAAGACGATTTAATAGATAAGGAAACTTATCTTCTTCCCCAAAGGGCACGAGAGTTTTGCTTTCAAAACGATACAAAATGAGCTGAGTCATCAGAGTTTCTCAATTTATTCTTTTTTGAATTGGATTCCACTTCATGTAACATTCAAGGCCCTCTACAATCTAAAAGGCACACCAATTTTATCTCTGTGGTGGGGGAAAGATGAAATGACTGAGGAAACACTGAGGTTTGAGCTTCAACATATGAATGTATTAACCAATGCATGCCAGTTGCTTAACAAATCAGTTCCAGTAATTGCACATGTTTGACCTATATTAGATTGCTTACTGTCTTGGGGAAGAGAGAAGGGGGGAGAAGGGGAGAAAAATTTGAAACACAAGATTTTGCAAAGGTGAATATTGAAAACTATCTTTGCATGTATTTGTAAAAATAAAATATATATATTTTTTAATAAATCAGTTCCAAATCTTTCAGCTTTGGTAAATGAACCCCTGAATACAGACTTTTGTGAATTAAAAATGATTCATCCAATAAGACCAAAAAACTAAAAGAAAATTAACCAAGACACAAAATTAGGTATGTGATTTCTAATTGGAAAAAAAGATTATGGACTTTACAAATTAGAAGGGAGAGATCAAACAGATGCAGTTCCTTGAAATCAGAACAATAGATGTCGAACTCCCCACAAGTGTCTATATTCAATCAAAGGAACATGAAAACAATAACTTAGTGACTGGTACAGGGCCAGTATTCAGATAAAACATATAGGGGCTTAAGATGTATAATTCTGAGAAAACTTTTTTTCTCTTAATCTTTGGATCTGCTTTGTTTTCTGGTCAGCAAAACCTACATCCTTAGTTAAGGATCTCTAAGCAGTACGTAGAGGTGGTCCAGCTTTCCAGCCACACAGACTGACATTCAAATAATGCAATAAAGTTTTCACACACTTCTCACAACTGAATAGTTTTCTTACAAAACAGAAACTGAACTGGTCCCATAACTGAATAGAAAGGGAACTGAGCTAACTTCAGAACTGGAGTCATCCTGGTTCACTCAATTGCCATTTCCACTAGCTCTTCTAATCTCCTCAATTTCCTCATCTCAAACTATTACTCATATATTCTAAATTTCAGTGAAATTAGTACAGTCTCAGTCAGTTAACTAGTAAGCCTTTATTAAGCACTTATATGCCAAGTGCTATGCTATTCATAGGAATACAAAGAAAATTAAAATAAAAAAAATTAGTACATGCTGAAAAGGAGCTGGGTGGGGCGGCTTTACTAGCATGCCAAAAACTATATACAATTTAGATGTTATCCAGTCATGTCCAACTCTTCATGACCTCACCTTCTTGGGTTTTTTTGGCAAAGATAGTGAAGTGCTTTGCCTTTTCCTTCTCCAGCTCATTTGACAGTTGAGGAAACTGAGGCAAATAGAGTTAAGTAAATTGCCCAGGATTATACTGCTAGTAAATACCTGAGGCCAGATTTGAATCCTGAGAGACAAATCTTCATGATTCCTGACACTCTATCCTGTAACACCTACCTGCCCCACAAACAAGATATAATTAAGATAAATTGGAGATAATCACATAGAGAAGGAACTATATTTAAAGAAGACAGATTAAGGCTTCTTTCAGAAGGTGGACTTTAACTGAAATTTGAAAGAAGTCAAGAATCAGAGATGAGGAAGAAGAGAATTTCAGACATGGAAGACAGACAATAAAAATGCAAGGAGTTGGGAAATGGGGTGTTGAGCTCAAGAAACACCAAGGAGGCTACCATCACTGATTCACAGAGTATGTGGAGAGAGTCAGGTATAAGAAACCTGGAAAAGGAGGAAGAGCCAGGTTATAAAAGCTTTTATAAGACAGGATTTTATATTTGATCTATGTGTAATGGGTAGTCAGTTTATCGAATAGTGGGACAATATGGTCAGACTATCATTTTAAGAAAATCAGTTTGGCAGCTAGAATTGAGGATGGATTGATGTGGGGAAAAGACAAGGTAGAAAGACCAACCATTAACCTATTTAAATAGTCTAAGGTTAAAGTGATGGGTATCTAAAGCAATATGATGGCAGTGTCAGAAGAGAGAAGGGGGCATATATAAGAAATGTTATGAAGGCAGAATTGACAGGACTTGACAACTAATTGGCTATAAGAAATAAGAGAGGGTTTTAAGCATGATTAAATGGGAGAATGGTACCCTTGATAGTAGTAAGGAATTTAGGAAGAAAGGAAGGTTCAGGAAGAAAAGAAATGGGTTCGGTTTGGGACACATTAGATTTAACATGTCTATGGGTTCCAGTTTAAAATGTCTACAAGGCAGTCTACAATGGAAGCCTGAAAGTTAAGAGGGAGTTAGAGCTGGACAAATTGATTTAAGAGATCTACATAGAGATAATAATTAAAACCATGGGAGGTGATGAGATTATTAAATGAAATGGCAAAGAGAAAAAAAAGAGGCGTTAGGACAGAGTCTAGGGGGATCCTCACATGGCAACAAGTGTAGAACAACCCAGCAAAGGAGATTGACAAGGAGTTAAAAGAACCAAGAGCAAGCATTGTGTCATGAAGAGCTAGAAAGTATCAAGAAGAGAGTAACTGACAGTGTCAAAGGCTACATAGAGGTGTCCAGAAGGATAATGACTAAGAAAAGGCTATTCAATTTGATAAGTTTAGATCACTGGCAACTCTGGAGAGAACAGTTTCAGTTGAATGATGAAGTCTGGTGCCAGGCTGCAGAGTAAGAATTGATTAAGAGAAAAGAAAATGGAGGCAACCAATTATTGATGGCTTTCTCAAGGAGCTTAGTCACAAAAAGGAACTCAAGAGATATTGAATAGCTAGCAGGAATCGTGTAGAGATTTTCTGAGGAAAAGGGAGACACCAGCACTTTTGTAGTCAGTTGCCAAAGAATAAAAGGCAGCTGAAGATTAGTGACAGAAGATAGATCTGGGATCACCACCATTTCTTAGGCTTCACTATGTTGCCAATTGAAACCCTCTATACCCCATTGACCCAACTCCTTGCCACCTCTACAAGGAAGCCTGCCCCTGACCCAAGGCTATCCCCAAACCCCCACTTCACTAAGCGGCCAATACTTCTTCGGTGCATCTATCATTAATTATGGCACATTATATTCTTCCTGCCCACAACTACCATTCTCCTTCACAGTTAAGTTCCTTAAGGACTCAGATCTGTATATTGTAAATCTTTTGGCTCAGTCTTCACAAAGAGCCTGGATTTGAATCACAGCGATGCCATTTGCTGCTTGACATTGGCTGTGAGTCCCGGTTTCTTCACATATAAAATGCAGAACTAGAAGGTCACCTCCAGCTTTGGCTCTGTGATTCTCTAAATGTTGAAATGAATAAGCGAATATACAAGTGGTTTAATCCGGGTCACTTCTGCCAAGCCAGTATATGATGAGTAGGCTATTTTCTTCCTTACTCCCACCCATTTCCCAACTCTAAGCCCAAGCCTAGCAGAGAACATTTCGAAGAAGTCCGGAGTCTCTTCACCTTTCCATAAACCAGCCTCCCGGGATCGCCAAACCCCTTCCTTCCCCTCCCCCCAGCCTTTGCGTCTCCACCCCTTAGGCAACAGCAAAACCCGACAGGTTGAGACACAGCGCATCACGCGCCACGGAGACTCTGACCCACCGATGGCCCCGCCCCTTCATCTCGGCAGAGCCAATGGCTGCAATGGGAGGTGGGACCAAGCAGGCTCAGCCTGGGACACTGGTATAAAGGACGAGGGGACCCAGTGATAAGCATTTAGCCTTCGGGACTTACAAGTTTAGTCAGAGGTCCCGATCTTCCCCCTCCTGCCGCTGCTGAGACGTTCAGGTAAGGATTCGATTAGCTGCGGTTCCCTGTTTAGGGAGAGGGAAGGGGCCCCGAGAGAGGCAAACTCCTTTGGCTCCGGAGCACCTCCTGGATGGGAAGGAGAAAAAGAGCACCGAGCCTGGGCTTGGGAAAATGAGTGGCTGGGAAGAGTTTGTTGTTGCTGTTGCAGCTGGCATATGCGACTGGGTGGCCAGAGCTTGGCATCTGTGTGGGGGGGTTCTGCCTGAACTAGGGGGTGGGGGGGCAGTTGAGTCTTAAGGCGATGTGACCTTACTCAAGCCTCTCTGAAATTGGGGCAAATTAATAGCATTTTCTCCCCGGGGAGGTTGTAATGAATCTACAGTGAGAGAACATCTGTAAAATTCTCTGCAAACCTTAAAAATCGTTAAAGGAATGTTTGCCTTTATTTTTTATCACCACTATTACCTCGGAAGCGCAGGGAGCTGGGTCCTCAGTTTATGGAGTCTGGGGTGTGTTTTTTGGCCCGCACTTATCGGGGGGAGGAGATAGTGAGAAGGAGGGGATGTTGTGGAGGGTCATCTGTTTGGATGGAATTGGGTATAGGGAGTGGCCAGCTCTGGGATGAACTGTGACTCCCTTCCCGGATCTAATCTGGGACTGTTTTTCCTTTCCCGGTTGCAAACTCAGCCCACGTCCCTTGGGTAGGGGTGGAAGGGCTAGGGAAGTGTAAATCTACTTGTTTGTTGTGTTCGAATGTAGGGTTCTGCTCGAGAAAGGAATAAGAGCTTCTTCCAAGGTCCCCCCCTTAGAACGTCCTGCAAACCCCCCGGAGCTGGGGGAGGGGATGGTGCTAGGAGGGGCGGCTTGTGGCATCCGGCCGAGTTCCCTCTGCCGAGTTGATGGTGTTGGGGGTCCCAGCTCACATGGGTGCCTGCACGTGACCTCCTTTCCCGACTTGTTAGGAGAGAGGCGGGCCAGAAGTTGTTTTTGGATGCGAGAGGTTTAGATGCCCAGTTTGTGACCCGCTTCCTTATCCTTCTATCCTAAAAGATAGATTTCCACTTGCAGGGTCTTTAGATCCAAGGCTGGTAGCATGAGAGTCTGTAGGTGGCTAGCTCTGCTGTAGAAAAGGCAGAAAAAGCTTTCCTCCTCTCCCACTCCATCAGCTGCTGGCTGGCATTTGATGATTAGGTTTAGGGAAATGCTTAGAAAGGTTGTAGTGGCTTTAAGAAAAACATTTATTTAGTACACGTTACGTGCGGTCATTGTGCTAAGCATCTAGGATCCCCTGCCCTCAGTAAAGCAGTCAGTCTGACAGCTGTGGATGGCTGAAGTGGCTCAGAACTGGCCAGAGATCAGTATTCAAACAAGTTTAATTTCTAAGTGAGGAAAATGGAATAGACACATGCCTGGGCCTTGTCCCCAGTTAGGGGAGACCTGCTGGACAACGAGTCAAACTATGTAGTATAACAGTAGTGAGACAACACCAACAGTGTGGCAAGATTGTCTAATCACAAAAACTCCGTTCATAGAAGGGCTTCCAGCCTGGGCATGTTGGTGGTTGCTTGAGCTCCAGGACCATCCGTTCCAGAAGTTTATTGCAAAGGATTGTTGTTATATCAAGGCCAAGGCACAGTTTGCTTACTGGGCCTTAACCCTGGAACACAGGCAGGCTACTGATATCTTGACAGCAGTAATCCACTGACTTTTGCTAGAATACACCCACAGCAGGAAAAAAAAAACTTGTGAGCACTCTTGTTCACTATATGAACATTTATTTCTATAAATTCTCTATGTATTACTGTGCTAATAAACAATAAAAAGTTTTTTTTTAATAGCTAGTAAAAATGAAATAATACAGCCCTAGGGGCACTGCAATATACTGAAGATAAGAGCATTATGGTCACTTTAGAATGAAATTGGTCGCTGTGTGAAGATGATTTGAATACAAAAGACTTGGGGCAGGGAGATGAGTTGGAAGACTATGTTGCCAAAAAAAAAAGTCCTTGGAGAAATGATTAAGGCCTGATTTAGGCTGTTGTGGAGACAAATGAGAGATTTTTTGGCTACTGATTGACTGTGTGGAGTGAGGGGAAGTTAAAGGTGGTAACTGAGGTCAAGAACTTTGGAAGGACAGTGATGGTATCCTTGACAATAATAGCTATTGTATGTTATACTAGCACATGGAAAAGGGATGGATGAGTTGGAGAAGAAAGGTAATGTAATAAAATCTGCATATCATCATAGCACATACCTCATACTGTGGAACTCACAGGGAGAGAGATGAAATCTTTTACTAGTCACTGTTCCAGCTACAACTCCCTCCCTTCCCCTATTTTCCCAATGACTGCTGCTTGACAGTAGTTTCATAGCTTCCTTTAGTTGGGGAGAGGTTGGGAACATTTATTAGTGTACTAGAAACAAGCCCTCTGGGTTGACAGTCAGGGAGTGGTTTAACCTCAGCCTCTGAGTGGTTCACAATAATAATAATAATAAAATAGCTAGCATATTAAGATTAGCAAAGCACCTTATTCATATTATCCTTACCACAACCTTGTGAAGTAGGTGCTGTTATTATCCCCATTTTCCAGATAAAGAAACTGACTCTAAGGGTGGTTAAAGGATTTACCTATGGCCTCACAGTCAGAGAGTCCCAGCAGGATTGTAGTTCAGGTCTTCCTGACCTTAGGCCAAGCATTATTCATTGTGCCTAACTGCCTCTAACCCACTACGATCATTCCTTGGCTTCCATTTGGGATTCACTGTCCTAAAATTTTAGCTGTGAAAAACAATTAGTGTTTCTGAACTGTGTCAACTTTTATTTTTCTGTACATGTGTCTAAACTTCCTGAAAAATTCTAGATCAGCATTATCTTTTGTATTTGCCCTCACTCCACCCCCCACCTCACACAAAGTGCTTAACACATAAAAAGATGTATGAATATTTGGTGAAATGAATTTTATTTTTCCAATGGGGAAATTGTGTTTATTTTTCAAAGAAACAAGAGCTTGGATTTTTCTTTTGTCAGGTTATTTTTTAAATCTTAATTTGTATTTTTCTTCCTTTTTTCTCCTTCAAGGTTTGAAGCATGAATTTCTACTTGTGTTTAGTTTCCCTATGCTTGGGGATAGTAGCTGCTGGTCCAAAATTTGACCGAACTTTAGATGCTCAGTGGTACCAATGGAAGGCACAACATAGAAGAACTTATGAAGCGGTAACTTTTAAATTACTTCCTCCTCCCTCCCTTATTGAGCATGACATAGCCAAGGTGCACTAATAAAATGACCTTTCCCCAGAAGCCAACTATTGTTCAGACAAGAGCTTAATTTGCTCAGGATAGCCACTTTTCCCACAGGAGTTCAGGGGGTAGGAATGTCTACAGCATCAGAGTTTGGAAACCCTTCTGAGATGGCAATATTTGGATGTGATCACCATCCAAACTGTGTGCTAACTTCTTTATTGACAGTGCATTTGGTCTGAGGATAGTTGAATTTGTAATAATATATGTGGAATCTTATTGAACCTTAACATTTTTGTATTTGCTTCCAGAATGAAGATGATTGGAGGAGAGCAACATGGGAGAAGAATTTGAGAAGGATTGAAATGCACAATCTGGAGTACAGTGCTGGCAAACACAGTTTCCAGATGGAAATGAACAAGTTTGGTGATATGGTGGGTGTGTTGTAACACTCTGATGTTAATACTGAATAGGCAATTATCTTTTGCTCCCAGTTTATTTACTTTAGGGCACCTTTCTTTTTATTTTAGACCAATGAAGAATTCAGACAAATGATGAATGGCTTTTCAACAAACAGAGTTCAAAGGAGAACCAAAGGAAGACTATATCGTGAACCTCTCTTGGTACAGGTCCCTAAATCTGTAGACTGGAGAGATAAAGGCTATGTAACTCCTGTTAAGAATCAGGTATTAAAAGTTGCTTAAGTTTGATCTATGGATAAGTCAGATAAAACTCACTGAAGCTTGTGAGTGATAAACAGTCTCTTAAATAATGAGACTTCAGATCACATCTCTGACTTCCCTTCCATATTTAAAACTGTTTAGATCTGTCTTTAAAAGATGACTAATATTATCTTGTAAACTAACCAATGTTTCCTTTTGACTTTTTCAGGGTGCATGTGGTTCTTGCTGGGCATTTAGCGCAACTGGTTCCCTTGAAGGCCAATGGTTCCGTAAAACAGGAAAACTTGTTTCACTTAGTGAACAGAATTTGGTTGATTGCTCTACAGAGCAAGGCAATTCAGGCTGTCAAGGTGGCTTGATGGATAATGCCTTTGAATATGTGAAGAAAAATGGAGGAATTGATACAGAAGAATCCTATCCCTATGTTGGAGTGGTAAGCATAGTTATTGAATTTCCCCATCATTTTGGTTTAGCTATATTTAAAGGGAGAATATCAGTTTGGGAGATGGGAGTTGAGGAGGCCTGAAGAGACTGCAAACTTAAATACCTACTTCCCTAGTTAAACAAAATCTACCCCTGAATCTGAAACATTAACAATTAAAATTATTTGCCTTGACTGTATGTATAGTCATTGAGAAGAAATCTTTTTGAATAAGATCCTTAGGAAGTATGTCTACTGTGTTGCCTCTGACACACATGTAGTCAAATATCTTAAATTTACAATGACTTTTTCAATATCACAACCACAGTAATCAATGGCAAAATCTGGATTTGAACCCAGGTACCCTGAACCTAAATCCATTCTTTTCTTTGTATCCTATATTCATGCATTCCTGACACCTAGTTTCCCCAACTGCTTTCTTAGGAACAATTCAATCCAATATTGCATAATAGCTAACTGCTGCTGACAAGTGGAAAGGTAGATTCACTCTTAAGTCTAATTGAATTAGGCTATAACTAGGAAGCTCTTAATAGTTATTAATGATAGTTTTACAACAGTGGTAGAAATGGGGGTCACTGAACCCTACATTAGGATCTATACAGGATACAGGATGCATATTGATTTAGGAGTGATGTGTAGGAATGTTACCAGCCTTTGGTTCACTCTGTGCTGCTTTTCAATATGTCTTTTGAAATAGTTCTTTACCACCCACATCTAGCTGATCTTGAGCTATTTATCTGATAAATGGACATTGCCCATAGACATTAATTTCATGTTCACCACTGATAAAATTAAACTAAAACTTTTGTGTGTTTCATTTTAACAGGATGGCACATGTCACTATGAACCACAGTGTTCTGGTGCTAATGTCACTGGATATGTGGACATCCCAGCTGGGGTGGAACGGGCTCTCGCAAAGGCTGTGTCAACTATGGGTCCTATCTCTGTTGCTATTGATGCAGGACATGAATCCTTCCAGTTCTATCAATCTGGTAAGCATTTGTTCTTCATTATTTCTATAACAATGCACTTAAAATTATATTATTGCCATTTGCTTGTTAGTATTTCTCAAGTTAACATTTATTTCACTTTTTATCCTAGGTGTTTATTTTGAACCGGAATGCAGTAGTCAACAACTAGATCATGGTGTGCTGGTTGTGGGCTATGGTGTTGAGGGAAAAAATGGGAAGAAATACTGGATTGTCAAGAACAGGTAAACCAGTTTCTTACCTGCTATATCACTGACATGTTTATTGCCAATTTTTGGTTACTTCATTTGAAGAAGTATCCTATGAAATGAGAATGTGATAATTATGGGTAGAAAGATCCTATTTTTAGGATCCAAGGAATCAGTCCAAGAATCCTGGAATCAAAAGGACCTGAATTCAAATTTGAACTCAGCCACTTAATAGCTTTGTGACCCTGGGTAATTCAATTAATCTCCATTTGACTCAGTTTTCTCATCTGTAAAATAAGCTGGAGAAGAAAATAACAAACCACTCCAATACCGTTACCAAGAGTCAAATGGGGTCATGAAGAGTCCGACACAACTATTCAACTAAATGATAACAAAATAATCACTAGCAATGTTCATTGCATTCTAAGAAGTCCAATTCTGTACATCTCTAAAAGAAAAATGTACTTTTAGATGGTGCTCTGAAACTTAATACTTAATTTTCTTTTCAGCTGGGGTGAGGAGTGGGGAGACAAGGGATACGTTTTAATGACCAGGGACCACAACAACCACTGCGGAATAGCAACAGCAGCCAGCTATCCTGAAGTGTAAGGTGACTGAAGGAGGATTGCTTCACAGAGGGATGTGATCTGACCTGTATTGTTGAGTATAAAATACTTGAATCACCCAGGATCTGTTGTATTTGATTTTTTTTTTGTGACATTTTTACATTTGTGAAGTGTAAACACTACTTTGTTATAGCTTGTAATATTGCTTAATTCAAAGACTTATAAATTTTCATTTTAAAATTGTATGTATAAAGTTTTACCTTTTTAAATAAACCTCAATTCGTTATATATGAACTTTGAGAGAGCTGATTTCCTTCAACATGTTCAATTTTGGAACAGGAGACAAGAGAGTTAGGTTTCTAGTTTTTTGCCCTAGGTTGAGGAGTTGGTCAGTGACTTCAATGTTTCTCAGACTGAATCTAACATTTTGTACCTTGTTTATTACAACATATTGTTTTAAGTGCAAATCAGTAAGTTTGGAAGTGTCTTTGGCCTTACTTTAATCTCTTGAAAAGCAAAACATGGGAAATTAGTTATCCCATTTTCAGGAGCCAATAGTAATCAATGTACAGACTTGCTCTCTTGACTCCATCTGTTTCTGATGTAAATATAGAAATACATGTGTACAGGACAAGTTCAAAAGAATTTTTTCAAGACCTGATCATTACATAATAAAAGCTGTTATTAAATACCTTTTCTGCATCTTTCTATCATCAACTTAAGGTCTTTGTGCAAAATAATTTTTATTTTTAAGTTGGGATGAATATTAGATAGCCACATAATTAATATTTATGTAGTACTTTACAAGGTTGGCAAAGCACTTTAGAGAATACATTCAGTTAATCAATAAACATTAAGAATCAGCTAAGTGCTAGGGATACAAATGTAAGACAAGATAGATACTGCCTTCAAGAGGCTTACAATTTTAATTAGGGAAGATAAGACAAAAATAAAATGAAAAGGATTCCAGGGAAGCTATTCAAGCAGGGTGAAAAACTGAGGTCCCAGTATATTGCACGTAGGTGAGAAATAAAGGAACAATGTTACCTTATCTGATCTGATCCTTACCACCCTGTGAGCAGGCTTTAGGTGGTATAGTTTTTAAAAGTGCTGGAGTCAGGAGAAACTGAATTTTAATCCAACTTCAGATAGTAGCTGTGTGACCCTCAGCAAGTCACTTAATCCTCTTTGCCTCAGTTTGCCCATGTTAAAAAATGAGTTTGAGAGGGAAATGGCAAACCACTCCAGGTCTTTGCCAAGAAAACCCCAAATGGATCACAGAACAGGGCAGGACTAAACTCAACACCCTCTGAGGTAGGTGTTATCATCCCCATTTTACAAAGGGTTAGTTGTTTGTCCTTGAAGAGGGCCAAAATATGTTAGAATCAAGTTAGTATGGAGGCCAAGAGGAGAATAAATAAATGACGATTTGTGCAAACTTAAAAAAATTTTATTGTAAACAAAATTATCCATTTTGCATTTTATAATGTTCTCCAATTCTTGGGCCATAAATTCCTCCCTTCTGCACAGCTCTGAGAAGTAAAACTATCCCTCATTCTCCTGATTTACTTATAGTATCACCATTTAATGATGTCTAAAATCATGAACCCATTTCAACCTTATCTTTATGGAAGGTGTTAAGATATTAGTCAACGGTTTTTTTTGCTGCCATTAAGCAAATGATTATTGCAAGATTTGAACTCTGGTCTTAACTTCGATCCCAACTCTACCAAACTAAGTCATAGTAGTTCATATAATCAAGAGTATTCTGCCATAAGAAGGGAAAGAGCAAGCAAAGTGTCAATTTTTGAGCTCAAATAAACCTTAGAATGATCATTTCCAATTGGTTTGTTTTTACAGATGAAGATCCTCAGACTTATTAAAGACACTACACAAAGTGACTTGTCTGAGATGACAGGGGTTGGGTGAGAAAATCCTACAGGTGGAGTCAGAGGTATTGACTTCTTCTATACAGCCTCTGCTATGCACTAATGTGATTGGACAAGTGATTAAATCTCTGGGATTAGATAAACCTCTGGAGGCTTTTTTAGTATTTAACTGTGATTTACAGATAAATGTATCCTTGTTTCTGTCATGAAATGGGCAAAAGTCCTGGAGTCTCAAGGACTTGGTTTTCATTTTGGCTCTGGTATGTATGAGATAGCTAAGTGGAAGACCTGAGTTCACATATGGCCTTAGACGCTAAATGAGTGAACCTGGGCAATCCTTAACTGCTAAGTGTTTAACCTTTAATCCCACTGGAGAAGGAAATGGTAAACAGAGGGCACTATTATGTGGGATATCCCAGACCTTTTGATATTGATATCAAATCCAATAGCCCTATTCTTAGGACTCCAGAGATTCACTTGGAGATATTTATACTGGATATTCCGCAGACACACAAAAAATGCCAAATTGCTTACTTTAAAATGGAAAACATTTTATAAAAAATGTTATATATATGGAATGTTATTTATGTTAAATCTTTTGATGTTTGTTAATGATAATGTGAAGCTTGATTTTATTCCCTAAGTCTATTAAGTGGTTGAACTTTCTACTCCTAGGAACTTTCATGATAATTAACTTCCTAGAATTTCTTTAATTTTAGTATATTTTGCTTTGACTAGACACCTTGATCTAACAACGTCCCCAACTCTCTCCCACAGTTAAAAAATCACTTCACAGAGTGAATGCAATTCATAAGACATTTCACTTTCCACTATTGTCTTTTACTAGGTTTTTTTGTTTTTTTAAGAGAAAAGTTTCATTGTTCATTTTACAGGGAGTCCCAAATGTCTTAGTGCAGTTTTAAGTCATTAGAGCAGTAAATTGCACTAAGATTTTTGGGACACCCTGTATTTTACCCAAGGTTTATTAGCTTTTTACTCTGTAATTAGCATGCATAATTGTTCTTTTGGCTTTGCTTTCTTCTGTCTACATCAAGTCTTAATATGATTTGCTGAATTCTTTATACTTTCAATCCTTATGGGACAATAATTCATTACATTTATGTACCGTAATTTGTTCAGCAATTCTCTAATCATTGGACACATACAAGGCCAGTATCTTTGCCAAGAAAACTCCAAATGAGGTCACAAAGAGTCAGACAGGTCTGAAAAATGACTGAACAACAACAAAAAAGATTCTAATAGAGATTGAGGAGCATTTCCGGCATGGGAAAACCCCATATCAAGGGACTGAGGTAGTGATGAAGTTGTGTTTGAGAAACAAATAGTTCTGTGTATAACTGTACCATAGAGTATGTGAAGAGGATAAAAGAAAATTGGAATGGCAGGAAAGTGCTAGGTTGGGAAGAGCTTTATTATTTTTAGCACTTTTTAAAAAAATTTTTGAGTTTTAAATTCTTTCTGCCCCTTCTGCCCCTTTCCCATCCATTGTGAAGGCCAGAAATGTGTTATCAATTTTAACATGCTATTGATGAGGTCCTAGGCATCGAGGTTGGAAATTAGCAGAAAATGCCTGAATCACTGACTAAGACCTGGAAACCTAGTTACTCCCTGTGGCAAACTGGGAAGGGTACCAAAAGGGTCATCTCAGTCTTAAGTAGGCCTTTTGTTCTACTGGACTTTCCATTACATCCCATTCCTGGTGGAGGTCTCTAGAAACTGCACCTGTACTATATTCAGTCAAAAGGCCAAATTATGTCAAACCTCTGAGGTTATATTTCCCCTGTAAAAGAACTGCTCATAATGTAGATCCTCATTAATTCCTTTTTAGGGTTAGCCTTCCATCTCATGGTGTTTTTCTTCTTGTTATAGCTAACTTCTCTCTGAATTAATCCACCTCATGGCATCTTCCCTTTAATGGCATCTTCCTGGTTGATTGTGAGTTCCACTAGGGAACTTGTGTTTCCCATTGTTAATTACTAAAACTCCTTTCTTTGCTTACTCCTCTTGGAATTTAGCCAGCTCTTAGCAGCATAATAAAATCTTTGTCCCTTAATTTGGAGGTCCATGGCTACAAATTTTGGGGGGATGACTTGCCACTGGCCTGTAATCCCAATATATTTGGGGGGTATCACCCCACACCTCATCATTTGGTGACTAACGCCATTATTCTGATAGCCTGGTATAAGAATAATATGATTGCACTTCATTACCTCAACACCACAATGCAAATATTTTTCCATATTAGCTATGCTGCAAAAAAAAAAGAAGCAAGAAAAATTTAAAGTGAAAATTATTTTCTTTATTCTCTTAGACTTCATCAGTTTTCTCTCTGGAGGTGGGTAGTAGGAAAAACTTTAAATGCCAAATAAGGAACTTTATATTTTATTTTGGAGCTAATTAAGGAGTTGGTGGAGTATATAGAGTAAAGTATATTTTTGCACTATAGGTCTTTGCTTGTTGTCATTAACTTCCTTGGTATATAAATCCAATTGGAATTTCAGGATCAAAAGAATATGAATAATTTAGTAACTTCTTACATAATTCCAATTTTTTTTAATCAATTTTCAGTAGAGAAGCAAGTTTCTGTCCTCCTGTATTCTTTTTCAATAATGAATATTTTAGTCATACCACCTATGCTAATTTCATAGATAGATGTGACTTGAATTGTTTTAATTAACATTTTTCTAATTACTAGGCATTTTGAACAATTTTTCATAGGGACATTCATTTAAATATTGTTTAAAAACTGTTTTATGTAAATAATTTGACCACTTGTATATTAGAGAATGTTTTTGATATCAGAAATTAATAACATTCAAGTTTATTTTTAATTTATTATTCTCACCATAAAACATGAGTTATATCACTTCTTTAAAAAAAAATTAGGACCAGATATTCATCAACTAATAATTGCTTCAAATAATAATTACTTCAGATAATCACATCTCACTTTCTTCCTCCCTTTTCAATTCATATACAAATTGTTAGAACTTGCCTTAAAAAAAATGTTGTCCTTTTACATTATTTTAGTATTTCTTGTTGAATCTGTTTTCTTATGTTCTATCTCTGTCAGACTCTTTTTCAGTGTCTTAGGTTTTTATTAAATTATTTTACCCTAAACTTTAGATTTTCACTTGTTTTTTAAAAATTCAATGTGCTCTAATTTCCTTCCTTTAATTCATTTAATTAATCTCTCTATCACCTCCAAGATTCTGTTCCTCACACATGACACTCTTCATTTTATTCACTGATTGTTTGACAAGCCTGGAAGGCATGTGCTCCTTAGCTCCACCTAATATAAAGTCCCTTTCCAGGAAACTAAGATGTAGCTCAAGTCCAGTCTTCTTAGTGATCCTTTAAAAAAAAAAAACCCAGCAATGGGGGCACCTAGGTGGCACAGTGGATAAAGCACCAGCCCTGGGGTCAAAAGGACCTGAGTTTAAATCTGGCCTTAGACACTTAATACTTCCTAGCTGTATGACCCTGGGCAAGTCACTTAACCTCAATTGCCTCAGCAAAAAGCAAAAAACAAAACAAAATCAGCATTGCTAGGAGCTATGCTCACAGAATTGCACTCACTACATTAAGTTTCCAAGTTAGTTCCTAGGAAGTACTTGAATTGAGCTGAAACAAAGATTTCATATTCTTATATATTCATATATCTATGTGTTTATATATGTGCACGTACACATATATATGCATAATTTAAGCTTTTCTCCCTCTAATTATATAATCTCATCCTTTTCCCCTCATTTCTTGGATGACTAGTAAATACTAATGCAATTTCATGTAAATCTGGTTATGAAACATAATATCCTTTGTTTCACTTATGATAAGGATCTTTCATTTTAAGATATTTTTATCATCAGTCACTATTTTAATTTTGTGGGTAGTCAATATAATAGACAGCTAAGTTTCACAGTGGATAAAGCACTGATCCCAGAGTCAAGTGAGGAAGACCTGAGTTCAAATGCAATCTCAGACACTTACTAGCTGTATGATCCTGGGCAAGTCATTTGCCTCAGTTTCCTCATCTGGAAAAGGAGGTGGAGAAGGAAATGGCAAATCAGTAACTTTGCTAAGAAAACTCTAGGGTCACAAAGAGTCACATGACTGAACAACAACAAATCTAAGACATTTAAGTCATCATTGACTATCTTAGTTTGGTGGATGGGCAGCATGAAACAATGGAAAGGATGGTTTCAGTTCATTTAGATATTGTTTAATATCATATGATTTTGGGAGGAATCATTTAGCTTTTCTAGTCTTCCTCATCTGTAAAATGAGAGGGTTGGACCAGATGTTCATTGAGGTTCCTTCCATCTTCTAAAGCTATGATCTTATGAATATGATTTCCTTTCAATTGTCCTTTCAATTAGAATTGGTGACATAGAAATGACTCAACAAGTAATTAGGAGGGAGATGATTAGAATATATTATCATGTTTGGCATGTTAGTGAGGGAGGGAAAAGCCGCTGGCAGTAATTAGGAAAACAACTACTTATATTTAGTCTTTTTTTTTTTTAAAGGTACAGTTTTATTCTTCTGAAGAAATAAGTATCTCATGCCTGAAGTTTATTAAAATGTTTTAATTCCCATTTTTGCTGTCTTACTCATACAATGCAACAGTATAGACCCAGCATAACAAAAGCAGAATGCATACAGTAGTTAACTGGTCCATAGCCACTGGTGTTTTAAATAAAAAAATATTTTTTCATTTATATATCTAAAAATAATAGAAAACAAATGATTCACTTTTGTGATTTATTGGAGCAAAGGAAGAAGGGAAGGGGCTAAAGCCAGTGCTTTACTACTCAACAAATATCTTAATATTATAAAATGACTAACTTACCACTGCTCCAGAGAATCCCAAACAAAACCAAAGCAAAACAAGAGAAAAAACATTAATATAATGAAAAATCAAAGATCAAATAAAAGAGTGAAAATAACTGTACACAAGTCACTAGTTACCAGTTATATAGTACCAATTATATAATATTTTGTTTCCTATCAAGCACATTCCTCTTCCCCATCCTGTCTTAGAAAGAATAATTTCAGTGTCTGAGAAAAAGAAAAGTCAGCTTTTCAACCAAATTTTAAGTGCATCTGATGTGCTTTTAGATTTTGCAGTCCTTCTGTACAGTTATGGAAACAGAAAATATAGGGATCACAAACCCTAAGGGCAAGTACAATAGCAGATATATCCGTTTCTTTAAAATACAAAGCAAAACAAATCATACTAACAGGAAGTTTTAAGTCATTTTTGACTCTTCATGGCCCCATTTGGGGTTTTCTTGGTAAAGACACTGGAGGATGTGGTGTTTCCTTCTCCTACTCATTTTCCAAATGAGGAAACTCAGGTAAACAGTATTAAATAACTTGCTCAGGTGCACATAGCTAGTGTCTGATTTTCTGAACTAAAGATGAGCCTTCCTAACTTTAGATGTGGACACTATCCTCTGTACTACCTAGATGTTCAAATATTCATCTCCCTCCAACACTTAACTTCAGTCTACAAATACAATCATTTTTCATTACTAGACACTTAATTTTTCTCCCTCCCCCAGAGCATGTGATTGGGAAAATTCAGGCTTATATTTTGTGATTTAAATGATGTACTGTTTAATTTCTTGAACCAAGTTGCAATGTTTTAACGTTTCCTGACACTAACCACATAATCTTATTGTTCTATGCTGTCTTGAGGGAATCATCAGGTTTTGTGTTCAAATAGTCCTGGGATTCTTAACCTGGGGTCCATGAACTTATGTTTGTATATACACACATGTATATATGCACATACATGTATATGTATATCTTATAATTATTTTATTTTAGGCAAGTTAAAAAATTTTATTCAGAAAAGAGGTTCATAGATTTCTCAGATTGCTAAAGAGGTCTGTCTATGACACACAGAAAGTTAAAACCCCTGATTTTGTGCAATCCCACCATTTTATAAAGGTGGACACTAAGATCTATTAAAGTAAAATGACTTTTCCAAAGTCATAGAAAGGTAGATGTGGGATTTAAACTCAAGTCTTTTGTCTAAAGAGTCAGTGCTTTTTCTATTGTTCTATATTGCATAGTCTCATGAATAGTTGATTGGCCTGGGATGGTCAGTGACTACAAGGATAGAATGTTAAGTATTTAGGAATTTGATCACTGAGGAAATCACAAAGCATTCTATGAATCTCTTTTTCTTCCTTTTCTCAATCTCTTTCCTCCTTCCCAAGATTATCTATTTCAGAAGAGTGGAGTAAATGCCATAAAATAGATTTAGAGTTTGCATTCCCCAAAAATATTTAGTTCCTACTACATACAGATTCCATTTCAATACAATTCAATAGATATTTTTGAGTGTCTGTGAGTTTATTATATGCAGAACAGTATTAATGATACTATTGGAAAAACCTAATCCCTCCTCTGATGGAGCTCACAATCAAATAGATGTCAATAGAGATATTAGATAGTAATATCTAAAGTTAGCTATCAATAGAAATATTAGATAGTAGTCCTTGCCCTCAAGGGGGCTTGCAATCTGCTGGGAGATGCAGTATGTGTACAGGTTAAATAAATGAAATAATTAAATGTAATTAGAAGAAGATGACTGGAGGGATCAAGAAATGCCTTGTAAAGGAGGTAGCATTTAAATGAAAGACAGAGAGACAAAGAGGGAATTCGCCACCAACATGGCAGGTAAAGTGGGAATTACCACCATCTTGGTAAAGACAAAGAGGGAATTTGCTGCCATCTTGGTATAGGCTCTACTGGTCACTGACTTTCCTTTCAATTATTGTATATATTATCTTGTAAAGGAAAGGAAACATTATTGTTTCTTTCAAATAAACTCTCTTCCCTACTAAATGCACAGTTCTGAATTCCTAATCAGGTTATAAATAATTTAGATTTCCTTCTCTTCCAGGTTCATCCTCCTCCTTTCAATTGCTCTGTTCATGTTCAAGCAAGTAGAATTAGAACAGATTTAAGAGCTACCTTGTTTTAGTTGTTTTAAATACAATAAGAAAACTCAGTTTGGGGGCCATTCAGTCATTTTAGTCTTGTCCAACTCTTTGTGACTCTGTTTAAAGTTTTCTTGTCAAGGATATTGGAGAGGTTTGCCATTCCTTCTCCAATTCATTTTATTGATGAAGAAATTGAGGCAAAGAGGGTTGAGTGACTTGCTCAGGATCATACAATTAGTAAATGTCTGAGGTCAGATTTGAATTCTGGTGCCTGATTCCAGGTATTGCATAATTTAACTACCTTACTACTCCATCTTGTGCTAGAAAAGTTCAATATAAGAATTCCAGATAGAATTTTTCTGTCCTGATCCCCAAATCTTTTATCACTAGCATCTCTTCAATCTTTTAGGTCAAATACCCTCTTCTCCCTATGGAAATCCATCACTCTTCCCAAACCAACAATAACTAGAATATATACCTGACAAAAGTTCCCCACTTTGCCTTCCTAATACACAATGTTCAATGCAGTAATTCTCATTGGTCATTGGAAGGAAGAGGTATGCTGCAATATTGCAATATTAACAATATTTCAATATTAACAATAATTAACATAAATACTTAAGAATATTTGAATATTAACAATAAGTTGTATTATTCCAATTCACCAATTTTGTTTTTCAGTGAATTGTTGTTTTTTCCAATTCACCAATTTTGTTTTTCAATGAACTGTTTTCTTTTTCCAATTCACCAGTCCTATTCCAGTTTTTGATATTTCTGTTGCCCTGATCTCAATTTATTTCCCCATTCTTCTTCTAGCTCTCTTTTGAGATTCTTAATGCAATCATCCAGGTAAGCCTTCTGAAAGGGAGACCAACTTAAGTCTGCCTTTGTGGCTTCATCTGGGATTGTTTTCATAATGTCAGGATCTGGGGACTGTTCTATTTTTTCTGCGTAAAAGCTTTCTATGGTGAGAGCTCTCTTCTGCTTCTTGCTCATGGTTTAAAGTTGGGATATTGGTCAAAAACAGAGAAAACTGCAATGATTTGTATTTGCCCTGGGGCAGTTTGCCGAGTTGACTTCCGGTCTGAGGCTGGTGGGGCTAGACCACGTTTTCAGTTTCTCTAGATCCACCCTTTACCAAAGGCAGATCTGTCAAAGCACCTGCCCGCAAGCAGAGCAAAGTGGCCCAGGCGTCTCCCAGGGGCTTCCTGGGTGCCTTAAATCCGGCCCTCTATCGCAGCCCTGACTTCCGCCCCGGCTGGAGTCTGATCGCAACCAGCAGCCGATTTCCCCTGAGGCTAACCTTCTCCGGAGTTCTTTCCAGGTAGATTTTTGATAGAAGTGCGTTGTAGTCCAAATGTTTGGTGGAGCCTTCACTCACAAACCAGTTCCAAGGCTCACTTTGTCTGGGTTTGAGGGAAGGTCCCAAAGGAGTTCACAGAGAAAGCTGTCCGCAGTTCACCATCTTGGCTCCGCCCCCTAAGTTGTATTATTATATAGTATTTTGTTACATTATTATGGAGTATTTTATAAAATAAAATTATATAAATTGCATGTAACCCCATCCTCAAACCCCATTGATATGTACGGCAACTCCTTATTGGTGGAAATGAATGTCCTGCCTTCTGTGGCAGGACAGATTGAGTGAGACAGGGTAATTCTTTAGTTTCTTTGGATTTTCTTCACACTTGAAGTTGCTTGAGGCCCCACAGTTGCTTTGGGCTCTTCTGGCTTCCACTGTAGAGGGAAGTTACATGAAGTCCATCCCTCTTCAAACTGCTGAAGGAAAAAGACTGAGAAGGCTGGAGAATAGTCAACAGTCTCTTTCATCTATCAATCAGAGTCAAGGGTCTCTGCCCACTTTGTTTCACTAGAGATTTCAGGAAACTTCCTTTTCAGTGAAATCCAATATTCTCTCTCTTGGGGGAACTAATTTACCTCATTCCCAGTGAGAATTCCTTTATGCTGAATTGTCTGGCATTTAATCTCATATGTATACTTTCTCTGATTTGGCCAAATCAGTTTCTATGGCTAATTGTTATATATATATATATTCATTGTGGAACTGGTATCTGGTAGGGAGTCGAGCCTCAGATAAAAAGCTTGGGTCTTGCATGTGCAAAAAAGATTTGTAACAGCTATTTTTGTGGTGACAAGGAATTGGAATTTGAATAGAAGCCGATCAATTGAGGAATGGCTAAATAAGTTGTGGTATTTGATTTTAATGCAATACTACTGTTTTATAAAAAATAATGAGCAATCTGATTTCAGAAAACCAGGAAAGACTTATATGGCTGATGTTGAATAAAGTGAACAGAACCAGGAAAACATTGTACATAGTAACAGCAAGATTGTGTGATGATCAACTATGATAGACTTAGGTCTTCTCAGTGATTTAAGACAATTCCAAAAGGCTTGTGGTGGAAAATGCTGTCCCCATCCAGAGAAAGAACTCTTGAGACTGAATCCAGATTGAGGAATACTATTTTTACTTTTTTTTTTCTTTCTCGTGCTTCTTACCTTTTGTCCTTATTATTCTTTCACAATGTGACTAACATGGAAATATGTTTAAGATGATTGTTCATTTATAACTTCTTTCAGATTGCTTCCTGTCTTGGGGAGGGAGAAGGGAAGGAAGGAAAGAAGAAAAAAAAAGGAACTCAAAATCTTACAAATGAATGTTGAAAATTATCTTTACATGTAATTAGAAAAAATAAAATACCATTAAGTGGGGAAAAAGTTGGGGTCCTCAACAGTGAAAAATTAGATTGATCCTCAAAATCCCATCCTTTAGACTAATAATACTTAAGGGAGCAAATATATAACTCTAGTTTAGTATCCTCTTTTTCTGAGAAAGTGATAATTTCTGGTTCCAACCTCCTGACAGGAGAAGAAGGGTGGGAGAAGAAAAAGATAGAGATGTCTATTGGAGGTACACAAAGACTACGTGCTACATGTGAAGAAACAGCACTTGTCACATGTCTAAAATATAGTTTCTTAAGTTTTTCAAAGCACTGACACACATTATCTTATTTGAACACTATAATAACCCTGGAAGATAAGTGCTCTTATTATCTTTTGCTAATGATGCTCAGACTTCCCAAGTCACTTGACAACACAGCTAGCAAATGTCAGAGGCAGGATTTTGACCCAGGTTTTTCTGACTAAGATCACACGATTCACTATCAGCAAACAATTATAATAAACAACATTACCATTCAGAATCTAAATTGCCAAATAGTCATGTTTCTAATTCCTACAGTCAAAATTTTAATTACTTTTCTCTCCCTCCCTTAATGAATTTAATGATTCACTTTGAAAATATGGGGCAAGTCACATAGCTACTCTTCAAAACAGGAATGTATGACTGTATCCCAGAGATGTAAATAAGCATAGCCAAGGGTTTACAGATCATTGAATGAAAAGTATATTAGTATGGAGTTTTAGTTTTTTGGTCAAAGAATGATGGTCAGTTTGACTTGATTTTATAAACTTTTATCAAGCACCTATGCTTGGTCTTAGTGAGACAAAGGCATAAATGAGAAGCAATCTCTGCCCTCGATGAGCTTACATTTTCTAACAGTGATTTTGTTCTGTTTTCTGAGGTGAAGTCTTCATTAGCTAAATAATATTGGTCTTAATCCATAGACTGTGGAAATGAGTTAACCCTATAGCAATAATTCTCTCAAATTTATTTGAGCATATTTTGACATTATAAATGTAGTTCTTAAAGAAATCTTTTAAAGTGTTCAGCTTAATTGATTTCTAGTTATTGCTTAATAAGATATGCTCTTTTCCATAGGCAGGGCAGCGTAAAAATGAACCTATCTTATCCAGGCTGTTACAGTTCTGTAAACAATCTTCCCTCTAGATAGGTAGCACAGTGGATAATGCAGGAGATGTAAGGGTCAGAAGACTTGAATTCAAATCTTACCTCAAGAGATCAGCTCTGTGAGCCTGAATAAGTAAGTCATAAATCCTCAGCCTCAGTTTCTTTATCTGTAAAAAGGTCTAATAATACCTACTTCAGAGTGTTGTGGAGATTAAGTTTTGCAAACTTTAAAGCATTAAGCTCTCTCTAGCCCCTCAATTTCTTTTTTTATTAATTTTTTTTGTTTTCAAAATATGCATGGGTAATTTTTCAACATTGACCCTTGCAAAACCAATTTTTCCTTTCCTTCCCTCTACCCCCTCCCTTAGATGGCAAGTAATCTAATATATGTTAAACATGGTAAAAATATATGTTAAATCCAATATATGCATACATATGTATACAATTATCTTGCTGCACAATAAAAATCAAATCAGAAATGAAAAAAAATGAGAAAGAAAATAAAATGCAAGCAAACAACAAAAAGAGTGAAAAATGTTATTTTGTGGTCCACATTCAGATCCCTCTCTCTGGGTGACTTTCTTCATCACTGAACAATAGGGACTGGTTTGAATTATCTCATTGTTGAAAAGAACTATGTCCATCAGAATTGATCGTCATATAGTCTTGTTGTTGCTGTGTACAATGATCTCCTGGTTTTGCTCATTTCACTCAGCATCAGTTCATGCAAGCCTCCAGGCCTCTCTGAAATCATCCTGCTGGTTGTTTCTTACAGAACAATAATATTCCATAGCATTCATATACCATAATTTATTCAGCCATTCTCCAATTGATGGGCATCCATTCAGTTTCCAGTTTCTAGCCACTACAAAAAGAGCTGCCACAAACATTCTTGCACATGTGGGTCCCTTTCCTTCCTTTAAGATCTCTTTGGGATACAAGCCTGGTATTGACACTGCTGGACCAAAGGGGATGCACAGTTTGATAGCCTTTTGCAGCCCCTCAATTTCAAGGAACAGCTTCTTTTTAGCAAAGTTTCTCTGTTCATGCAGTAGTAAAGCACCTTCCCCCTCCCCTTTTGGTGAGGTTAGGAGAGGGTCCTGGAGCTCCTAACTAGAGCTTCTTCACAATCACAGGGCAGTTAGGTAATACAGAGAGAATGCCAAACCTGAAGTCAGGATGATTCATCTTTTTGAGTTCAAATCTGGCTTCAGATACTTTAGCTATGTGACTCTGAGGAGACCACTTAACCCTGTTTGCCTGTCCCTTTATCTGAATTGAAGAAGAAAATGATAAATTACTCCAGTATCTTTGCCAAGAAACCCCCCCCCAAGTGGAGTCATAAAGAGATGGACATGACTGAAATGACTGAATAACGTTGACAGAAAGGAAAAGGAGGCACAATAAAGAAACTCAAATAAAAAGAGAAAGAGGGCATTAGGAGAAAGGAATTGATAGGAAATTTTTCTAGGACTAAATTAATAAAACTGATGATTTTGTGTGACTGATAAATTAACCCTAGAATTAATTCCAAAAATGTATTGAGCACAGTAACAATGGTTTTTTCTATATTGTAATGTATTATATACACATGTACCCATACATATACATTTGTGTACATATATATGCACATATATTTTTTATTTGTGAAGGTAAGAATATTCCCATTTTATAATCATAACTTGTATTTACCTATTTCTCCTTGAAAATCTCTTCCCTCTTTTTTGTGACTCACTCTCTCATAGGAAATCAAAATTGAGTTGATTGTCATTGATTGAAGGTCAATAAATTAAACAGCAATTGGAATATCTTTTTTACACTTTCAAATCAGTCTCTTTTAAGATATGTGAGATATGCCTTTAATATGTTCACTGGAAACATTTCTTCATGATCCATTCTGACATTCTATTTAGAGCATTTCTGTTGATTGGTTTAGTGCATGCATGAACCCTCAGATCCTTTGGAGAAAGACTGTGAAACAAGGAAACATGTGAGATATATATATAGCCCTGAATTTGAGATCAAAATCCTAACAATTCTTTTCCATCTGTGTGACCTTAGGCAAATCAATTAACTTCTCTGAGTCTCAGTGTTATTATCTGTAAACCGAAGGATATGATTTAGAAGCAGATAATCTCTAATCTCCCATCTAGCTCTAAATCCGCTTATATTACTTTTCATCTTATTATTTATGAGCATTCAAAACTCAATAATGTGCTTAATTTCTGTGGAGACTATGATATTACATTTGCATATAGCCACTGAGTGTGCTTACTCTACATTTGACTGAGTTAATTCCCAGGGATAAAACAGGCATTGATATGGAGCAGAGATCTATAAAATATAATAAATCAGTAAAGAGGATTTATGTCTCCTGTTATATTTCATGACAACCCAAGAAAATTATTTTCTATTAAGATTCTTAGTTTCTGGTAATAGGAAATCACATTTAACTATTATAGTAGTGGGGCAGCTAGGTGGCTCTAGTGGATAAAGCACCAGCCCTGGGGTCAAAAGGACCTGAGTTTAAATCTGGCCTTAGACACTTAATACCTCCTAGCTGTATGACCCTGGGCAAGTCACTTAACCCCAATTGCCTCAGCACCAAAAACAAAACAAACAAACAAACAAAAATCTATGATAGTAATGATGGGACTTTTTCCATATAGTTGACATAAATCAACATAAATTTTTTCTGGATAAAGGAAATAACAGATCAATGTAAATAGAAGTGTGCCCCCATTTTATTTTCCTTTGCTTTAAAGTTAAAACAGATGAACATTAATTTTCTGTCTGGGAAATACTTTTTTTTTAATATTTTTTTAAATTTTCAAAACATATGTATAGTTTTCAACATTAATTCTTGCAAAACCTTGTGTTCCAATTTTTTTTCTCCCACTCTTCCCCCCACCCCCTCCCTTTGACAGCAAGTAATCCAATATATGTTAAACATGTGCAAGTCTTCTATTATTTATTTATTTATTTATTATGCTACACAAGAAAAATCAGATCAAAAAGGGAAAAAATGACAAAGAAAACAAAATGCAAGCAAACAACAAACAACAAAAAAAGGTGAGAATGCCATAATGATCCACACTCAATTCCCACAATCTCACTCTGAATTCAGTTGGCTCTCTCCATCACAGTTTCATTGAAACTGGCCTGAATCACCTCATTGTTGAAAAGAGCCACATTCATCAGAATTGATCATCATATAATCTTGCTGTTGCCATGTATAATGATTTCCTGGTTCTGTTCATTTCACTTAGCATCAGTTCATGTAAGTCTCTCCAGGCCTCTCTGAAATTATGCTGCTAGTTGTTTCTTATAGAACAATAATATTCCATTACATTGATCAGTTCACAATTTAACCAACAATGTATTAGTGTCCCAGTTTTCCCACATCCCTTCCAACATTCATCATTATCTTTACCTGTCATTTTAGTCAATCTGAGAGATGTATAGTATTACCTAAGAGTTGTCTTAATTTACATTTCTCTGATCAATCATGATTTAGAGCATTTTTCATATGAATAGAGATGATTTTAATTTCTTCATATGAAAATTGTTTATATCCTTTGACCATTTATCAATTGGTGAATGTCTTGTATTCTTATAAGTTTGAATCAATTCTCTATATATTTTAGAAATCAGGCTTTTATCAGATTGCTTGGATGTAAAAATTTTTTCCCAGTTTATTGCTTCCCTTCTAATCTTGTCTGCATTGGTTTTGTTTATATAAAACTTTTTAACTTAATACAATCAAAATGATCCATTTTACATTCTATAGTGTATCCTTTGCTCTTCTAATTTGCTTATAATATCACTGTTTATGTCTAAATCATGAACCTATTTTGTCCTTATCTTGGCATAGGTCAATGCCTATTAGGTGTGGATCAATGCCTGGTTTCTATCATATGAATTTCCAATTGGAAAATACTTTTCACTCTTCTTACCTTCCCTATTTCTGCCATGTTTCCAATCATTCAGGTTTGCAACCTGGAAGTCATCGTTCTCCTTCATCCCTCATCCTTTGTATACTACAAAAGTTTAGATTGTGAGCTCCTTGAAAGCAGGAACTGTCCTTTGCCTTTTGTCTGTATCTCCCATGCTTAGTGTAATGTCTGTAGGCACTATGTGGGCACCACGAATCATAGTAGGTATTTAATTAAATGTTTATTGACTACCAGCTGTCAATCCTTATCAATTCTACCTCAAAATTTCTGATCTCCCCTTTTCTTGACTCATAGGGCCATCACCCTGGTTCAGATATTCCATACCTTTTACCCAGACTATTAGCAATAGTTTCCTAATTTCCCTGCCTCTGTTCCCTACCCTCTCCAATAAATTCTCCATACACCTATCAAAGTAATATTCCTTAAATGAAGTCTGACCATATCAACCTCCTATTCTTAAGATCTAGAAGCTTTCTATTGTCATGTGCACTGTAGTCTAGCCAAACTGGTCTACTTCCTGTCTTTCACATGCAATATTCCATCTCCTTCTTTCATGCCTTTGAGTAGGTTGTCCAACAAACCTGATGCACTTTCTCCTTTAATTTTCCCTATTAAAATTCCTAATTTTCTTCAAAGCACAGGTCAAATATTGTACCTACATAGATCTTCCCCGATTCTCCCTCCCCCAGGTGTCATAACCCATCTAATTAACTAATTACACATATATTAATTATACTAATCAACTCATTCTAAACATGTGCATAAGTTTATAATTACATACTATAACAATATAAACTATTGTACTAATTAACTGATTATGCATATGTGATTATACATTTATGTGTGTATATATGTATATCTCTCTATATATATAGTATCTATTTATATTTTTATATAATAATAAGTAATTGGTGCTAGGTCCATTTGGGTTGTGTCATAAGCCTTCTCCCTCTCCAGTAAGGGTCTCTTGAAGAAGACTTGCAGTGGAGCCATGGTGGCAGAGATCAGACAGGAGTCTCTGTAACCTCCTCTAACCTCCCCTCAAACCAACAACATATGAAGCCTCTAGACTGATTCTGAAGCAAAAAAATCCACAATATCTGGAGAACAACATGATTCTAGAAGAAGATACTCTGAAGAACCTTAAAACAGGTCTGTTTTAATTGGGCAGGGGGGTGGTCTACTGAACCCAGACTGCAGCGCAGGGAGACCGGGGCAGGGAGCTGGAGCAGGGAGCTGGAACAGGCGTCGGAACAGGAGTGGGAGCATTGTGCTTTTCACACACCTGGGAGTCTTCTGCGGGCCTCTTGGAACAATCTGTCCTGATTGTGGGCAGGTGGTTTGGAGGGTCTGTCTTTTGAGGGGGATAGATTGTGAACCACTGAACCCCTGATGAGCATCGGACCTAGCTGCCATTACACAGCACCTTAAAGCAATCAATCAAACAACAGGACTGATCAGCACCAGAAATAATTCAATCAGCGGAGCTGCCCAGTACCTGAAATAATTCAATCAGCAGAACTGCCCCAGGGTGAACTAAAGCAGAACTGCCCAGCCCCTGACATAATTCAATCAGCAAAACTGCCCAGTTCCTGAAATAACTCAATCAGCAGAACTGCCCCAGGGTAAAATAAAGCAGCTGTCCCACCTTTGCCCTAAACAGACCTCACACCTTTAAAAAAAAAAAAAAATGAATAAAAAACCAAAAAGAGCTCTCACCATAGACAACTTTTATGGAGAGAGGGAAGAACAGACCTCAAATCCTGAGGCCCCTAAAGGTAAAGCAACTCCAGAAAAAGCCCCAAAGAGAGACATAAATTGGTCTCCATGTCACAAGTCTTTCTTTGAAGATTGCATAAAAAATCTTAAAAGAGAGTTAGAAGAAACATGGGGAAACAAAATGAGATCACTGCAAAATAAAATAGAAAAAAATGGAAAAAGAATGCAATGAACAAAAAAATGTAATTGGCCAATTGCAAAAGGAACTAAAAACAGTAACTGAAGAAAATAAGCCATTAAAAATTAGAATCGAACAATTGGAAATGAATAACTCATCAAGACTTCAAGAATCAGTCGAACAAAAACAAAAAAATGAAAAGATATCGTGGCTAAATTCCAGAACTATCATACCAAGGAAAAGATATTACGAGAAGGAGAAACAATTTAAATATCGGGGAGCCACAATTAGGATCACACAGGACCTAGCAGCTTCTACTTTGAAGGATCGAAGGGCCTGAAATCAGATATTCCGAAGGGCAAAGGAACTTGGATTACAGCCAAGAATAAGTTACCCAGCTAGAATGAGCATTATCTTCCAGGGAAGAAGATGGTCATTCAATGATACAGGAGAATTTCACCTATTTCTACTGAAAAGACCAGAACTGAACAAAAAATTTGATCTACAAACACAGAACACAAGAGAAACATAAAAAGGTAACAAGAAAAAAAAAAACTCTTGAGAACTATATTTATGTTATAGATACTTATAGAATGAGGGTTGATTTTATGAATCTATTATTAAAGGGATAACACTGGAAGAAGAGGAAAAGGAGGTAAAATAAGGGAAATTACATCACATGTAGAGGCAAAGAAAACCTATAATGATTGAGGGGAGAAAAGGGAGGGGAATGAGAATTGGGTTAATCTCCATCTCATCAGATTT